>JAEQBA010003419.1:41593-61439 GCA_019434445.1 Phalangium opilio | reverse complement strand
ACTGAAACCATTATTTTTGTATTTTTTGCTGCAATTCAAGCAAATGTAACGATATTCATTCAAAAAACGGTTCAAAATGAAATTTCAGAAAGAAATCGTGTCACGGATTTTGTATCTTGATGAAAAAAAACATGCGATTTTTTCGGTACACTTTTGAATGCATTTTTTCTGGACAAATGTTTGACCCAATTCAGCTTAATACCTACAAAATACTCATTAAAAGTGATTCATCTCGATTGATCAATAAATAAAAATGTACCTCGATTTTAATAACATTTTCGAAAACGACGTTTCTCGACCAGAGAAGCACATTTTGAGTATTTTTCAATATTTTCAAATATAACCACTAAAACCATTATTTTTGTACTTTTTGCTTTAGTTCAAGCAAATGTAACGATATTCATTCAAAAAAACTGTTAAATCAATTTTCAATAAGAAATCGTTGTCATGGATTTTGTGTCTTGAGAAGAAAAAAAAACATGCCTTTTTCGGTACACTTTTGAATGCATTTTCTTCTGGACAAATTTTTGACCGTATTCAGCTTAATTACCTATAAAATACTCATTAAAAGTGATTTCATCTCGATTGATCAATAAATAAAAATGTACCTCGATTTTTAATACTTTTTTCAAAATCGACGTTTCTCGACCAGAAAAGCACATTTTGAGAATTTTTTCACTATTTTCAAATATAACCACTGAAACCATTATTTTTGTATTTTTTGCTGCAATTCAAGCAAATGTAACGATATTCATTCAAAAAACTGTTTAAATTCAATTTTCAATAAGAAATCGTTGTCACGGATTTTGTATCTTGAAGAAAAAAACATGCGATTTTTTCGGTACACTTTTGAATGCATTTTCTTCTGGACAAATTTTTGACCGTATTCAGCTTAATTACCTATAAAATACTCATTAAAAGTGATTTCATCTCGATTGATCAATAAATAAAAATGTACCTCGATTTTTAATACTTTTTCAAAATCGACGTTTCTCGACCAGAAAAGCACTTTTTGAGAATTTTTTCACTATTTTCAAATATAACCACTGAAACCATTATTTTTCTATTTTTTGCTGCAATTCAAGCAAATGTAACGATATTCATTCAAAAAACTGTTTAAATTCAATTTTCAATAAGAAATCGTTGTCACGGATTTTGTATCTTAAAGAAAAAAACATGCGATTTTTTCGGTACACTTTTGAATGCATTTTCTTCTGGACAAATTTTTGACCGTATTCAGCTTAATTACCTATATAATACTCATTAAAAGTGATTTCATCTCGATTGATCAATAAATAAAAATGTACCTCGATTTTTAATACTTTTTTCAAAATCGACGTTTCTCGACCAGAAAAGCACATTTTGAGAATTTTTTCACTATTTTCAAATATAACCACTGAAACCATTATTTTTGTATTTTTTGCTGCAATTCAAGCAAATGTAACGATATTCATTCAAAAAACGGTTCAAAATGAATTTTCAGTAAGAAATCGTTTTCACGGATTTTGTATCTTGATGAAAAAAAATGCGATTTTTTCGGTACACTTTTGAATGCATTTTTTCTGGACAAATTTTTGACCCAATTCAGCTTAATTACCTACAAAATACTCATTAAAAGTGATCTCATCTCGATTGATCAATAAATAAAAATGTACCTCGATTTTTAATAACATTTTCGAAAACGACGTTTCTCGACCAGAGAAGCACATTTTGAGTATTTTTTCAATATTTTCAAATATAACCACTGAAACCATTATTTTTGTACTTTTTGCTTTAATTCAAGCAAATGTAACGATATTCATTCAAAAAACTGTTTAAATTCAATTTTCAAGAAGAAATCGTTGTCATGGATTTTGTGTCTTGAAGAAAAAAAAACATGCCATTTTTTCGGTACACTTTTAAATGCATTTTCTTCTGGACAAATTTTTGACCGTATTCAGCTTAATTACCTATAAAATACTCATTAAAAGTGATTTCATCTCGATTGATCAATAAATAAAAATGTACCTCGATTTTTAATACTTTTTTCAAAATCGACGTTTCTCGACCAGAAAAGCACATTTTGAGAATTTTTTCACTATTTTCAAATATAACCACTGAAACCATTATTTTTGTATTTTTTGCTGCAATTCAAGCAAATGTAACGATATTCATTCAAAAAACGGTTCAAAATGAATTTTCAGTAAGAAATCGTTGTCACGGATTTTGTATCTTGATGAAAAAAACATGCGATTTTTTCGGTACACTTTTGAATGCATTTTTTTCTGGACAAATTTTTGACCCAATTCAGCTTAATTACCTACAAAATACTCATTAAAAGTGATCTCATCTCGATTGATCAATAAATAAAAATGTACCTCGATTTTTAATAACATTTTCGAAAACGACGTTTCTCGACCAGAGAAGCACATTTTGAGTATTTTTTCAATATTTTCAAATATAACCACTGAAACCATTATTTTTGTAATTTTTGCGTTAATTCAAGCAAATGTAACGATATTCATTCAACAAACTGTTAAAATTCAATTTTAAATAAGAAATCGTTGTCACGGATTTTGTATCTTGAAAAAAAAACATGCGATTTTTTCGGTACACTTTTAAATGCATTTTTTTCTGGAGAAATTTTGACCGAATTCAGCTTAATTCCCTATAAAACACTCTTTAAAAGTGATTTCATCTCGATTGAACAATAAATAAAAATGTACCTCGATTTTTAATAACATTTTCAAAATCGACGTTTCACGGCCAAAGAAGCATACTTTGAGTATTTCTTCACTATTTTCAAATTAACCTTCATCTTTATAACCTTGACTTTTTACGTCACATCTGAGACCTCACAACACCGCTCCGGGATGGGGTCGAACCACCAACCTATTGGTTAACAGCCGAACGCGCTAACCATTGCGCCACGGAAGCCCAAAAATTAAATGGTCGTCATTTATTGTGCAAAAACTTTGGCTTTCTACGTTACATTTCAGAAGCCACAACACCGCTCCCGGGTGGGCTCGAACCACCAACCTGTTGGTTAACAGCCGAAGGCGCTAACCATTGAGCCACGGAAGCTCAGAAATTAAATGGTTGTCAGGTATTGTGGAAAACCTTGACTTTTACGTCACATCTGAGACCTCACAACACCGCTCCCGGATGGGCTCGAACCACCAACCTATTGGTTAACAGCCGAACGCGCTAACCATTGCGCCACGGAAGCCCAAAAATTAAATGGTCGTCAGGTATTGTGGAAAAACTTTGGCTTTCTACGTCACATCTGAGACCTCACACCACCGCTCCCGGATGGGCTCGAACCACCAACCTATTGGTTAACAGCCGAACGCGCTAACCATTGCGCCACGGAAGCTCAGAAATTAAATGGTTGTCAGGTGTTGTGGAAAAACTTTGGCTTTCTACGTTACATTTGAGACCCCACAACACCTCTCCCGGGTGGGCTCGAACCACCAACCTTTCGGTTAACAGCTGAACGCGCTAACCATTGCGCCACGGAAGCCCAAAAATTAAATGCTCGTCAGGTATTGTGTAAAAACCTTGACTTTTTACGTCACATCTGAGACCTCACAACACCGCTCCCGGATGGGCTCGAACCACCAACCTATTGGTTAACAGCCGAACGCGCTAACCATTGCGCCACGGAAGCCCAAAAGTTAAATATTCGTCAGGTATTGTGTAAAAACCTTGACTTTTTACGTCACATCTGAGACCTCACAACACCGCTCCCGGATGGGCTCGAACCACCAACCTATTGGTTAACAGCCGAACGCGCTAACCATTGCGCCACGGAAGCCCAAAAGTTAAATGCTCGTCAGGTATTGTGTAAAAACCTTGACTTTTTACGTCACATCTGAGACCTCACAACACCGCTCCCGGATGGGCTCGAACCACCAACCTATTGGTTAACAGCCGAACGCGCTAACCATTGCGCCACGGAAGCCCAAAAGTTAAATGCTCGTCAGGTATTGTGTAAAAACCTTGACTTTTTACGTCACATCTGAGACCTCACAACACCGCTCCCGGATGGGCTCGAACCACCAACCTATTGGTTAACAGCCGAACGCGCTAACCATTGCGCCACGGAAGCCCAAAAGTTAAATGCTCGTCAGGTATTGTGTAAAAACCTTGACTTTTTACGTCACATCTGAGACCTCACAACACCGCTCCCGGATGGGCTCGAACCACCAACCTATTGGTTAACAGCCGAACGCGCTAACCATTGCGCCACGGAAGCCCAAAAGTTAAATGCTCGTCAGGTATTGTGTAAAAACCTTGACTTTTTACGTCACATCTGAGACCTCACAACACCGCTCCCGGATGGGGTCGAACCACCAACCTATTGGTTAACAGCCGAACGCGCTAACCATTGCGCCACGGAAGCCCAAAAATTAAATGGTCGTCAGGTATTGTGCAAAAACTTTGGCTTTCTACGTCACATCTGAGACCTCACAACACCGCTCCCGGATGGGCTCGAACCACCAACCTATTGGTTAACAGCCGAACGCGCTAACCATTGCGCCACGGAAGCCCAAAAGTTAAATGCTCGTCAGGTATTGTGTAAAAACCTTGACTTTTTACGTCACATCTGAGACCTCACAACACCGCTCCCGGATGGGCTCGAACCACCAACCTATTGGTTAACAGCCGAACGCGCTAACCATTGCGCCACGGAAGCCCAAAAATTAAATGGTCGTCAGGTATTGTGCAAAAACTTTGGCTTTCTACGTTACATTTGAGATCACACAACACCGCTCCCGGGTGGGCTCGAACCACCAACCTATTGGTTAACAGCCGAACGCGCTAACCATTGAGCCACGGAAGCCCGAAATTAAATGGTTGTCAGGTATTGTGGAAAACCTTGACTTTTTACGTCACATCTGAGACCTCACAACACCGCTCCCGGATGGGCTCGAACCACCAACCTATTGGTTAACAGCCGAACGCGCTAACCATTGCGCCACGGAAGCCCAAAAATTAAATGGTCGTCAGGTATTGTGGAAAAACTTTGGCTTTCTACGTTACATTTGAGATCACACAACACCGCTCCCGGATGGGCTCGAACCACCAACCTATTGGTTAACAGCCGAACGCGCTAACCATTGAGCCACGGAAGCTCAGAAATTAAATGGTTGTCAGGTATTGTGGAAAAACTTTGGCTTTCTACGTTACATTTGAGACCCCACAACACCTCTCCCGGGTGGGCTCGAACCACCAACCTTTGGTTAACAGCCGAACGCGCTAACCATTGCGCCACGGAAGCCCAAAATTAAATGCTCGTCAGGTATTGTGTAAAAACCTTGACTTTTTACGTCACATCTGAGACCTCACAACACCGCTCCCGGATGGGCTCGAACCACCAACCTATTGGTTAACAGCCGAACGCGCTAACCATTGCGCCACGGAAGCCCAAAAGTTAAATGCTCGTCAGGTATTGTGTAAAAACCTTGACTTTTTACGTCACATCTGAGACCTCACAACACCGCTCCCGGATGGGCTCGAACCACCAACCTATTGGTTAACAGCCGAACGCGCTAACCATTGCGCCACGGAAGCCCAAAAATTAAATGGTCGTCAGGTATTGTGCAAAAACTTTGGCTTTCTACGTCACATCTGAGACCTCACAACACCGCTCCCGGATGGGCTCGAACCACCAACCTATTGGTTAACAGCCGAACGCGCTAACCATTGCGCCACGGAAGCCCAAAATTAAATGCTCGTCAGGTATTGTAAAAACCTTGACTTTTTACGTCACATCTGAGACCTCACAACACCGCTCCGGATGGGCTCGAACCACCAACCTATTGGTTAACAGCCGAACGCGCTAACCATTGCGCCACGGAAGCCCAAAAATTAAATGGTCGTCAGGTATTGTGCAAAAAACTTTGGCTTTCTACGTTACATTTGAGACCCCACAACACCGCTCCCGGGTGGGCTCGAACCACCAACCTATTGGTTAACAGCCGAACGCGCTAACCATTGCGCCACGGAAGCCCAGAAATTAAATGGTTGTCAGGTATTGTGGAAAACCTTGACTTTTTACGTCACATCTGAGACCTCACAACACCGCTCCCGGATGGGCTCGAACCACCAACCTATTGGTTAACAGCCGAACGCGCTAACCATTGCGCCACGGAAGCCCAAAAATTAAATGGTCGTCAGGTATTGTGGAAAAACTTGGCTTTTACGTCACATCTGAGACCTCACAACACCGCTCCCGGATGGGCTCGAACCACCAACCTATTGGTTAACAGCCGAACGCGCTAACCATTGAGCCACGGAAGCTCAGAAATTAAATGGTTGTCAGGTATTGTGGAAAAACTTTGGCTTTCTACGTTACATTTGAGACCCCACAACACCTCTCCCGGGTGGGCTCGAACCACCAACCTTTGGTTAACAGCTGAACGCGCTAACCATTGCGCCACGGAAGCCCAAAAATTAAATGCTCGTCAGGTATTGTGTAAAAACCTTGACTTTTACGTCACATCTGAGACCTCACAACACCGCTCCCGGATGGGCTCGAACCACCAACCTATTGGTTAACAGCCGAACGCGCTAACCATTGCGCCACGGAAGCCCAAAAGTTAAATGTTCGTCAGGTATTGTGTAAAAACCTTGACTTTTTACGTCACATCTGAGACCTCACAACACCGCTCCCGGATGGGCTCGAACCACCAACCTATTGGTTAACAGCCGAACGCGCTAACCATTGCGCCACGGAAGCCCAAAAGTTAAATGCTCGTCAGGTATTGTGTAAAAACCTTGACTTTTTACGTCACATCTGAGACCTCAAAACACCGCTCCCGGATGGGCTCGAACCACCAACCTATTGGTTAACAGCCGAACGCGCTAACCATTGCGCCACGGAAGCCCAAAAATTAAATGCTCGTCAGGTATTGTGTAAAAACCTTGACTTTTTACGTCACATCTGAGACCTCACAACACCGCTCCCGGATGGGCTCGAACCACCAACCTATTGGTTAACAGCCGAACGCGCTAACCATTGCGCCACGGAAGCCCAAAAATTAAATGCTCGTCAGGTATTGTGTAAAAACCTTGACTTTTTACGTCACATCTGAGACCTCACAACACCGCTCCCGGATGGGCTCGAACCACCAACCTATTGGTTAACAGCCGAACGCGCTAACCATTGCGCCACGGAAGCCCAAAAATTAAATGGTCGTCAGGTATTGTGCAAAAACTTGGCTTTCTACGTCACATCTGAGACCTCACAACACCGCTCCCGGATGGGCTCGAACCACCAACCTATTGGTTAACAGCCGAACGCGCTAACCATTGCGCCACGGAAGCCCAAAAGTTAAATGCTCGTCAGGTATTGTGTAAAAACCTTGACTTTTACGTCACATCTGAGACCTCACAACACCGCTCCCGGATGGGCTCGAACCACCAACCTATTGGTTAACAGCCGAACGCGCTAACCATTGCGCCACGGAAGCCCAAAAATTAAATGGTCGTCAGGTATTGTGCAAAAACTTTGGCTTTCTACGTTACATTTGAGATCCCACAACACCGCTCCCGGGTGGGCTCGAACCACCAACCTATTGGTTAACAGCCGAACGCGCTAACCATTGAGCCACGGAAGCCCGAAATTAAATGGTTGTCAGGTATTGTGGAAAACCTTGACTTTTTACGTCACATCTGAGACCTCACAACACCGCTCCCGGATGGGCTCGAACCACCAACCTATTGGTTAACAGCCGAACGCGCTAACCATTGCGCCACGGAAGCCCAAAAATTAAATGGTCGTCAGGTATTGTGGAAAAACTTTGGCTTTCTACGTTACATTTGAGATCACACAACACCGCTCCCGGATGGGCTCGAACCACCAACCTATTGGTTAACAGCCGAACGCGCTAACCATTGCGCCACGGAAGCCCAAAATTAAATGGTCGTCAGGTATTGTGGAAAAACTTTGGCTTTCTACGTTACATTTGAGACCCCACAACACCGCTCCCGGGTGGGCTCGAACCACCAACCTATTGGTTAACAGCCGAACGCGCTAACCATTGCGCCACGGAAGCCCAAAAATTAAATGCTCGTCAGGTATTGTGTAAAAACCTTGACTTTTTACGTCACATCTGAGACCTCACAACACCGCTCCCGGATGGGCTCGAACCACCAACCTATTGGTTAACAGCCGAACGCGCTAACCATTGCGCCACGGAAGCCCAAAAATTAAATGCTCGTCAGGTATTGTGTAAAAACCTTGACTTTTTACGTCACATCTGAGACCTCACAACACCGCTCCCGGATGGGGTCGAACCACCAACCTATTGGTTAACAGCCGAACGCGCTAACCATTGCGCCACGGAAGCCCAAAATTAAATGGTCGTCAGGTATTGTGGAAAAACTTTGGCTTTCTACGTCACATCTGAGACCTCACAACACCGCTCCCGGATGGGCTCGAACCACCAACCTATTGGTTAACAGCCGAACGCGCTAACCATTGCGCCACGGAAGCCCAAAAGTTAAATGCTCGTCAGGTATTGTGTAAAAACCTTGACTTTTTACGTCACATCTGAGACCTCACAACACCGCTCCCGGATGGGCTCGAACCACCAACCTATTGGTTAACAGCCGAACGCGCTAACCATTGCGCCACGGAAGCCAAAAATTAAATGGTCGTCAGGTATTGTGAAAAACTTTGGCTTTCTACGTTACATTTGAGACCCACAACACCGCTCCCGGGTGGGCTCGAACCACCAACCTATTGGTTAACAGCCGAACGCGCTAACCATTGCGCCACGGAAGCCCAGAAATTAAATGGTTGTCAGGTATTGTGGAAAACCTTGACTTTTTACGTCACATCTGAGACCTCACAACACCGCTCCCGGATGGGCTCGAACCACCAACCTATTGGTTAACAGCCGAACGCGCTAACCATTGCGCCACGGAAGCCCAAAAATTAAATGTTCGTCAGGTATTGTGTAAAAACCTTGACTTTTTACGTCACATCTGAGACCTCACAACACCGCTCCCGGATGGGCTCGAACCACCAACCTATTGGTTAACAGCCGAACGCGCTAACCATTGCGCCACGGAAGCCCAAAAGTTAAATGCTCGTCAGGTATTGTGTAAAAACCTTGACTTTTTACGTCACATCTGAGACCTCACAACACCGCTCCCGGATGGGCTCGAACCACCAACCTATTGGTTAACAGCCGAACGCGCTAACCATTGCGCCACGGAAGCCCAAAATTAAATGCTCGTCAGGTATTGTGTAAAAACCTTGACTTTTTACGTCACATCTGAGACCTCACAACACCGCTCCCGGATGGGCTCGAACCACCAACCTATTGGTTAACAGCCGAACGCGCTAACCATTGCGCCACGGAAGCCCAAAATTAAATGCTCGTCAGGTATTGTGTAAAAACCTTGACTTTTTACGTCACATCTGAGACCTCACAACACCGCTCCCGGATGGGCTCGAACCACCAACCTATTGGTTAACAGCCGAACGCGCTAACCATTGCGCCACGGAAGCCCAAAATTAAATGGTCGTCAGGTATTGTGCAAAAACTTTGGCTTTCTACGTCACATCTGAGACCTCACAACACCGCTCCCGGATGGGCTCGAACCACCAACCTATTGGTTAACAGCCGAACGCGCTAACCATTGCGCCACGGAAGCCCAAAAGTTAAATGCTCGTCAGGTATTGTGTAAAAACCTTGACTTTTTACGTCACATCTGAGACCTCACAACACCGCTCCCGGATGGGCTCGAACCACCAACCTATTGGTTAACAGCCGAACGCGCTAACCATTGCGCCACGGAAGCCCAAAAATTAAATGGTCGTCATTTATTGTGCAAAAACTTTGGCTTTCTACGTTACATTTGAGATCTCACAACACCGCTCCGGGTGGGCTCGAACCACCAACCTATTGGTTAACAGCCGAACGCGCTAACCATTGAGCCACGGAAGCTCCGAAATTAAATGGTTGTCAGGTATTGTGGAAAACCTTGACTTTTTACGTCACATCTGAGACCTCACAACACCGCTCCCGGATGGGCTCGAACCACCAACCTATTGGTTAACAGCCGAACGCGCTAACCATTGCGCCACGGAAGCCCAAAAATTAAATGGTCGTCAGGTATTGTGGAAAAACTTTGGCTTTCTACGTTACATTTGAGATCACACAACACCGCTCCCGGATGGGCTCGAACCACCAACCTATTGGTTAACAGCCGAACGCGCTAACCATTGAGCCACGGAAGCTCAGAAATTAAATGGTTGTCAGGTATTGTGGAAAAACTTTGGCTTTCTACGTTACATTTGAGACCCCACAACACCTTTCCCGGGTGGGCTCGAACCACCAACCTTTCGATTAACAGCTGAACGCGCTAACCATTGCGCCACGGGAGCCCAAAAATTAAATGCTCGTCAGGTATTGTGTAAAAACCTTGACTTTTTACGTCACATCTGAGACCTCACAACACCGCTCCCGGATGGGCTCGAACCACCAACCTATTGGTTAACAGCCGAACGCGCTAACCATTGCGCCACGGAAGCCCAAAAGTTAAATGCTCGTCAGGTATTGTGTAAAAACCTTGACTTTTTACGTCAAATCTGAGACCTCAAAACACCGCTCCCGGATGGGGTCGAACCACCAACCTATTGGTTAACAGCCGAACGCGCTAACCATTGCGCCACGGAAGCCCAAAAATTAAATGGTCGTCAGGTATTGTGCAAAAACTTTGGCTTTCTACGTCACATCTGAGACCTCACAACACCGCTCCCGGATGGGCTCGAACCACCAACCTATTGGTTAACAGCCGAACGCGCTAACCATTGCGCCACGGAAGCCCAAAAGTTAAATGCTCGTCAGGTATTGTGTAAAAACCTTGACTTTTTACGTCACATCTGAGACCTCACAACACCGCTCCGGGATGGGGTCGAACCACCAACCTATTGGTTAACAGCCGAACGCGCTAACCATTGCGCCACGGAAGCCCAAAAATTAAATGGTCGTCAGGTATTGTGCAAAAACTTTGGCTTTCTACGTTACATTTGAGATCCCACAACACCGCTCCCGGGTGGGCTCGAACCACCAACCTATTGGTTAACAGCCGAACGCGCTAACCATTGAGCCACGGAAGCTCAGAAATTAAATGGTCGTCAGGTATTGTGGAAAACCTTGACTTTTTACGTCACATCTGAGACCTCACAACACCGCTCCCGGATGGGCTCGAACCACCAACCTATTGGTTAACAGCCGAACGCGCTAACCATTGCGCCACGGAAGCCCAAAAATTAAATGGTCGTCAGGTATTGTGGAAAAACTTTGGCTTTCTACGTCACATCTGAGACCTCACAACACCGCTCCCGGATGGGCTCGAACCACCAACCTATTGGTTAACAGCCGAACGCGCTAACCATTGAGCCACGGAAGCTCAGAAATTAAATGGTTGTCAGGTGTTGTGGAAAAACTTTGGCTTTCTACGTTACATTTGAGACCCCACAACACCGCTCCCGGGTGGGCTCGAACCACCAACCTTTCGGTTAACAGCCGAACGCGCTAACCATTGCGCCACGGAAGCCCAAAAATTAAATGCTCGTCAGGTATTGTGTAAAAACCTTGACTTTTTACGTCACATCTGAGACCTCACAACACCGCTCCCGGATGGGCTCGAACCACCAACCTATTGGTTAACAGCCGAACGCGCTAACCATTGCGCCACGGAAGCCCAAAAGTTAAATGGTCGTCAGGTATTGTGTAAAAACCTTGACTTTTTACGTCACATCTGAGACCTCACAACACCGCTCCCGGATGGGCTCGAACCACCAACCTATTGGTTAACAGCCGAACGCGCTAACCATTGCGCCACGGAAGCCCAAAATTAAATGCTCGTCAGGTATTGTGTAAAAACCTTGACTTTTTACGTCACATCTGAGACCTCACAACACCGCTCCCGGATGGGCTCGAACCACCAACCTATTGGTTAACAGCCGAACGCGCTAACCATTGCGCCACGGAAGCCCAAAAAGTTAAATACTCGTCAGGTATTGTGTAAAAACCTTGACTTTTTACGTCACATCTGAGACCTCACAACACCGCTCCCGGATGGGCTCGAACCACCAACCTATTGGTTAACAGCCGAACGCGCTAACCATTGCGCCACGGAAGCCCAAAAATTAAATGGTCGTCAGGTATTGTGGAAAAACTTTGGCTTTCTACGTTACATTTGAGATCACACAACACCGCTCCCGGGTGGGCTCGAACCACCAACCTATTGGTTAACAGCCGAACGCGCTAACCATTGAGCCACGGAAGCTCAGAAATTAAATGGTTGTCAGCTATTGTGGAAAAAACTTTGGCTTTCTACGTTACATTTGAGACCCCACAACACCTTTCCCGGGTGGGCTCGAACCACCAACCTTTCGATTAACAGCTGAACGCGCTAACCATTGCGCCACGGAAGCCCAAAAATTAAATGCTCGTCAGGTATTGTGTAAAAACCTTGACTTTTTACGTCACATCTGAGACCTCACAACACCGCTCCCGGATGGGCTCGAACCACCAACCTATTGGTTAACAGCCGAACGCGCTAAACATTGCGCCACGGAAGCCCAAAAGTTAAATGCTCGTCAGGTATTGTGTAAAAACCTTGACTTTTTACGTCACATCTGAGACCTCACAACACCGCTCCCGGATGGGCTCGAACCACCAACCTATTGGTTAACAGCCGAACGCGCTAACCATTGCGCCACGGAAGCCCGAAATTAAATGGTTGTCAGGTATTGTGGAAAACCTTGACTTTTTACGTCACATCTGAGACCTCACAACACCGCTCCCGGATGGGGTCGAACCACCAACCTATTGGTTAACAGCCGAACGCGCTAACCATTGCGCCACGGAAGCCAAAAATTAAATGGTCGTCATTTATTGTGCAAAAACTTTGGCTTTCTACGTTACATTTCAGATCTCACAACACCGCTCCCGGGTGGGCTCGAACCACCAACCTATTGGTTAACAGCCGAACGCGCTAACCATTGAGCCACGGAAGCTCCGAAATTAAATGGTTGTCAGGTATTGTGGAAAACCTTGACTTTTTACGTCACATCTGAGACCTCACAACACGGCTCCCGGATGGGCTCGAACCACCAACCTATTGGTTAACAGCCGAACGCGCTAACCATTGCGCCACGGAAGCCCAAAAATTAAATGGTCGTCAGGTATTGTGGAAAAACTTTGGCTTTCTACGTTACATTTGAGATCACACAACACCGCTCCCGGATGGGCTCGAACCACCAACCTATTGGTTAACAGCCGAACGCGCTAACCATTGAGCCACGGAAGCTCAGAAATTAAATGGTTGTCAGCTATTGTGGAAAAACTTTGGCTTTCTACGTTACATTTGAGACCCCACAACACCTTTCCCGGGTGGGCTCGAACCACCAACCTTTCGATTAACAGCTGAACGCGCTAACCATTGCGCCACGGGAGCCCAAAAATTAAATGCTCGTCAGGTATTGTGTAAAAACCTTGACTTTTACGTCACATCTGAGACCTCACAACACCTCTCCCGGATGGGCTCGAACCACCAACCTATTGGTAACAGCCGAACGCGCTAAACATAGCGCCACGGAAGCCCAAAAGTTAAATGCTCGTCAGGTATTGTGTAAAAACCTTGACTTTTTACGTCACATCTGAGACCTCACAACACCGCTCCCGGATGGGCTCGAACCACCAACCTATTGGTTAACAGCCGAACGCGCTAACCATTGCGCCACGGAAGCCCAAAAGTTAAATGCTCGTCAGGTATTGTGTAAAAACCTTGACTTTTTACGTCAAATCTGAGACCTCAAAACACCGCTCCCGGATGGGGTCGAACCACCAACCTATTGGTTAACAGCCGAACGCGCTAACCATTGCGCCACGGAAGCCCAAAAATTAAATGGTCGTCATTTATTGTGCAAAAACTTTGGCTTTCTACGTCACATCTGAGACCTCACAACACCGCTCCCGGATGGGCTCGAACCACCAACCTATTGGTTAACAGCCGAACGCGCTAACCATTGCGCCACGGAAGCCCAAAAATTAAATGGTCGTCAGGTATTGTGGAAAAACTTTGGCTTTCTACGTTACATTTGAGATCACACAACACCGCTCCCGGATGGGCTCGAACCACCAACCTATTGGTTAACAGCCGAACGCGCTAACCATTGAGCCACGGAAGCTCAGAAATTAAATGGTTGTCAGCTATTGTGGAAAAACTTTGGCTTTCTACGTTACATTTGAGACCCCACAACACCTTCCCAATCCGGGAGCGGTGTTGTGAGATCTCAGAAGGAACGTAAAAAGCCAAAGTTTTCCACAATACCTGACAACATTTTAAATTCTAAGCATCCATGGCGCAATGATTTGTGCGTTCGGCTGTTAACCGAAAGGTCGGTGGTTCGAGCCCACCCGGGAGCGGTCTTGTGAGGCCTCAGATGTGACGTAAAAAGTCAAAGTTTTCCCACAATACCTGACGAACATTTATTTTTTGGGCTTCCGTGGCGCAATGGTTAGCGCATTCGGCTGTTAACCGAAAGGTTGGTGGTTCGAGCCCATCCCGGAGCGGTGTTGTGGAGTCTCATATGTAACATAAAAAGTCAAAGTTTTTCCACAATACCTGACGACGATATAATTTTTGGGCTTCCGTTGCGCAACGGTTATCGCGTTCGTCTGTTAACCGAAAGGTTGGTGGTTCGGGCCCACCCGGGAGCGGTGTTGTGAGATCTCAGCAGGAACGTAAAAAGCCAAAGTTTTTCAACAGAACCTGACAACATTTTAACTTCTAAGCTTCCATGGCGCAATGCTTAGTGCGTTCGGCTGTTAACCGAAAGGTCGGTGGTTCGAGCCCACCCGGGAGCGGTGTTGTGAGGACTCAGATGTGACGTAAAAAGTCAAAGTTTTCCCACAATACCTGACGAACATTTATTTTTTGGGCTTCCGTGGCGCAATGGTTAGCGCCTTCGGCTGTTAACCGAAAGGTTGGTGGTTCGAGCCCATCCCGGAGCGGTGTTGTGGAGTCTCATATGTGACGTAAAAATTCAAAGTTCTTCCACAATACCTGACGGCCATTTAATTTTTGGGCTTCCGTGGCGCAATGGTTAGCGAGTTCGGCTGTTAACCGAAAGGTTGGGGGTTCGAGCCCATACGGGAGCGGTGTTGTGAGGTCTCAGATGTGACGTAAAAAGTCAAAGTTTTTCCACAATACCTGACAACCATTGAATTTCTGAGCTTCCGTGGCTCAATGGTTAGCGCGTTCGGCTGTTAACTGAAAGGTTGGTGGTTCGAGCCCATCCGGGAGCGGTGTTGTGAGGTCTCAGATGTGACGTAAAAAGTCAAAGTTTTTCCACAATACCTAACGACGATATATTTTTTGGGCTTCCGTTGCGCAACGGTTATCGCGTTCATCTGTTAACCGAAAGGTTGGTGGTTCGGCCCACCCGGGAGCGGTGTTGTGAGATCTCAGGAGGAACGTAAAAAGCCAAAGTTTTTCTACAATACCTGACAACATTTAATTCTAAGCTTCCATGGCGCAATGCTTAGTGCGTTCGGCTGTTAACCGAAAGGTCGGTGGTTCGAGCCCACCCGGGAGCGGTGTTGTGAGACCTCAGATGTGACGTAAAAAGTCAAAGTTTTCCCACAATACCTGACGAACATTTATTTTTGGGCTTCCGTGGCGCAATGGTTAGCGCATTCGGCTGTTAACCGAAAGGTTGGTGGTTCGAGCCCATCCCGGAGCGGTGTTGTGGAGTCTCATGTGACGTAAAAAGTCAAAGTTTTTCCACAATACCTGACAACCATTGAATTTCTGAGCTTCCGTGGCGCAATGGTTAGCGCGTTCGGCTGTTAACTGAAAGGTTGGTGGTTCGAGCCCATTGGGAGCGGTGTTGTGAGGTCTCAGATGTGACGTAAAAAGTCAAAGTTTTTCCACAATACCTGACGACGATTAATTTTTGGGCTTCCGTGCGCAATGGTTATCGCGTTCGGCTGTTAACCGAAAGGTTGGTGGTTCGGGCCCCACCGGGAGCGGTGTTGTGGGGTCTCAGATGTGAGCGTAAAAAGTCAAAGTTTTCCACAATACCTGACAACATTTAAATTCTTATTTCCGTGGCGCAATGGTTAGTGCGTTCGGCTGTTAACCGAAAGGTTGGTGGTTCGAGCCCATCCCGGAGCGGTGTTGTGGAGTCTCAGATGTAACGTAAAAAGTCAAAGTTTTTCCACAATACCTGACGACGATTATAATTTTTGGGCTTCCGTTGCGCAATGGTTATCGCGTTCATCTGTTAACCGAAAGGTTGGTGGTTCGGGCCCACCCGGGAGCGGTGTTGTGAGATCTCAGAAGGAACGTAAAAAGCCAAAGTTTTTCCACAATACCTGACAACATTTTAAATTCTAAGCTTCCATGGCGCAATGCTTAGTGCGTTCGGCTGTTAACCGAAAGGTCGGTGGTTCGAGCCCACCCGGGAGCGGTGTTGTGAGGTCTCAGATGTGACGTAAAAAGTCAAAGTTTTCCCACAATACCTGACGAACATTTATTTTTGGGCTTCCGTGGCGCAATGGTTAGCGCATTCGGCTGTTAACCGAAAGGTTGGTGGTTCGAGCCCATCCCGGAGCGGTGTTGTGGAGTCTCATATGTGACGTAAAAATTCAAAGTTTTTCCACAATACCTGACGGCCATTTAATATTTGGGCTTCCGTGGCGCAATGGTTAGCGCGTTCGGCTGTTAACCGAAAGGTTGGTGGTTCGAGCCCACCCGGGAGCGGTGTTGTGAGGTCTCAGATGTGACGTAAAAAGTCAAAGTTTTTCCACAATACCTGACAACCATTGAATTTCTGAGCTTCCGTGGCTCAATGGTTAGCGCGTTCGGCTGTTAACTGAAAGGTTGGTGGTTCGAGCCCATCCGGGAGCGGTGTTGTGAGGTCTCAGATGTGACGTAAAAAGTCAAAGTTTTTCCACAATACCTGACGACGATATATATTTTTGGGCTTCCGTTGCGCAACGGTTATCGCGTTCATCTGTTAACCGAAAGGTTGGTGGTTCGGGCCCACCCGGGAGCGGTGTTGTGAGATCTCAGGAGGAACGTAAAAAGCCAAAGTTTTTCTACAATACCTGACAACATTTTAATTCTAAGCTTCCATGGCGCAATGCAATGCTTAGTGCGTTCGGCTGTTAACCGAAAGGTCGGTGGTTCGAGCCCACCCGGGAGCGGTGTGTGAGGACCTCAGATGTGACGTAAAAAGTCAAAGTTTTCCCACAATACCTGACGAACATTTATTTTTGGGCTTCCGTGGCGCAATGGTTAGCGCATTCGGCTGTTAACCGAAAGGTTGGTGGTTCGAGCCCATCCCGGAGCGGTGTTGTGGAGTCTCATATGTGACGTAAAAATTCAAAGTTTTTCCACAATACCTGACGGCCATTTAATTTTGGGCTTCCGTGGCGCAATGGTTAGCGAGTTCGGCTGTTAACCGAAAGGTGGTGGTTCGAGCCCATACGGGAGCGGTGTTGTGAGTTCTCAGATGTGACGTAAAAAGTCAAAGTTTTTCAACAATACCTGACAACCATTGAATTCTGAGCTTCCTTGGCTCAATGGTTAGCGCGTTCGGCTGTTAACTGAAAGGTTGGTGGTTCGAGCCCATCTGGGAGCGGTGTTGAGGTCTCAGGTGACGTAAAAAGTCAAAGTTTTCCACAATACCTGACGACGTTATAAATTTGGGCTTCCGTTGCGCAACGGTTATCGCGTTCATCTGTTAACCGAAAGGTTGGTGGTTCGGGCCCACCGGGAGCGGTGTTGTGGGGTCTCAGATGTAGCGTAAAAAGTCATAAGTTTTCCACAATACATGACAACATTTTAAATTCTTATTTTCCGTGGCGCAATGCTTAGCGCGTTCGGCTGTTAACCGAAAGGTTGGTGGTTCGAGCCCATCCCGGAGCGGTGTTGTGGAGTCTCATATGTAACGTAAAAAGTCAAAGTTTTTCCACAATACCTGACGACGATAATTTTTGGGCTTCCGTTGCGCAACGGTTATGCGTTCATCTGTTAACCGAAAGGTTGGTGGTTCGGGCCCACCCGGGAGCGGTGTTGTGAGATCTCAGAGGAGGAACGTAAAAAGTCAAAGTTTTTCACAATACCTGACAACATTTTAATTTCTAAGCTTCCGTGGCGCAATGCTTAGTGCGTTCGGCTGTTAACCGAAAGGTCGGTGGTTCGAGCCCACCCGGGAGCGGTGTTGTGAGGACTCAGATGTGACGTAAAAAGTCAAAGTTTTCCCACAATACCTGACGAACATTTATTTTTGGGCTTCCGTGGCGCAATGGTTAGCGCATTCGGCTGTTAACCGAAAGGTTGGTGGTTCGAGCCCACCCGGAGCGGTGTTGTGGAGTCTCATATGTGACGTAAAAAGTCAAAGTTTTTCCACAATACCTGACGGCCATTTAATTTTGGGCTTCCGTGGCGCAATGGTTAGCGCATTCGGCTGTTAACCGAAAGGTTGGTGGTTCGAGCCCACCCGGGAGCGGTGTTGTGAGGTCTCAGATGTGACGTAAAAAGTCAAAGTTTTTCCACAATACCTGACAACCATTGAATTTCTGAGCTTCCGTGGCTCAATGGTTAGCGCGTTCGGCTGTTAACTGAAAGGTTGGTGGTTCGAGCCCATCCGGGAGCGGTGTTGTGAGGTCTCAGATGTGACGTAAAAAGTCAAAGTTTTTCCACAATACCTGACGACGATATAATTTTTGGGCTTCCGTTGCGCAACGGTTATCGCGTTCATCTGTTAACCGAAAGGTTGGTGGTTCGGGCCCACCGGGAGCGGTGTTGTGAGATCTCAGATGTAACGTAAAAAGTCAAAGTTTTTCCACAATACCTGACAACATTTTAAATTCTAAGCTTCCATGGCGCAATGCTTAGTGCGTTCGGCTGTTAACCGAAAGGTCGGTGGTTCGAGCCCACCCGGAGCGGTGTTGTGAGTCTCAGATGTGACGTAAAAAGTCAAAGTTTCCACAATACCTGACGAACATTTATTTTTTGGGCTTCCGTGGCGCAATGGTTAGCGCGTTCGGCTGTTAACCGAAAGGTTGGTGGTTCGAGCCCATCCCGGGAGCGGTGTTGTGGAGTCTCATATGTGACGTAAAAATTCAAAGTTGTTTTCCACAATACCTGACGGCCATTTAATTTTTGGGCTTCCGTGGCGCAATGGTTAGCGCGTTCGGCTGTTAACCGAAAGGTTGGTGGTTCGAGCCCATACGGGAGCGGTGTTGTGAGTTCTCAGATGTGACGTAAAAAGTCAAAGTTTTTCCACAATACCTGACAACCATTGAATTCTGAGCTTCCTTGGCTCAATGGTTAGCGCGTTCGGCTGTTAACGAAAGGTTGGTGGTTCGAGCCCATCCGGGAGCGGTGTTGAGGTCTCAGATGTGACGTAAAAAGTCAAAGTTTTTCCACAATACCTGACGACGATATTAAATTTGGGCTTCCGTTGCGCAACGGTTATCGCGTTCATCTGTTAACCGAAAGGTTGGTGGTTCGGGCCCACCCGGGAGCGGTGTGGGGGTCTCAGATGTAGCGTAAAAAGTCAAAGTTTTCCACAAACCTGACAACATTTTAAATTCTAACTTCCGTGGCGCAATGGTTAGCGCGTTCGGCTGTTAACCGAAAGGTTGGTGGTTCGAGCCCATACGGGAGCGGTGTTGTGAGGTCTCAGATGTGACGTAAAAAGTCAAAGTTTTTCCACAATACCTGACAAACATTAATTTTGGGCTTCCGTGGCCAATGGTTAGCGCGTTCGGCTGTTAACCGAAAGGTTGGTGGTCGAGCCCATACGGGAGCGGTGTGT
>JAEQBA010003419.1:22212-40812 GCA_019434445.1 Phalangium opilio | reverse complement strand
AAAACTTATGACTTTTTACGTTACATTTGAGATCCCATAACACCGCTCCCGGGTGGGCTCGAACCACCAACCTTTGGTTAACAGCCGAACGCGCTAACCATTGAGCCACGGAAGCTCAGAAATTAAATGTTCGTCAGGTATTGTGGAAAAGTTATGACTTTTCACGTTACATCTGAGACCCCACAACACCTTCCCGGGTGGGCTCGAACCACCAACCTTTCGGTTAACAGCTGAACGCGCTAACCATTGCGCCACGGAAGCCCAAAATTTAATGTTCGTCAGGTATTGTGGAAAAACTCTGACTTTTTACGTTACATTGAGACCCACAACACCGCTCCCGGGTGGGCTCGAACCACCAACCTTCGGTTAACAGCCGAACGCGCTAACCATTGCGCCACGGAAGCCCAAAAATTAATGTTCGTCAGGTATGTGGAAAAACTCTGACTTTTTACGTTACATTTGAGACCCCACAACACCGCTCCCGGGTGGGCTCGAACCACCAACCTTTCGGTTAACAGCTGAACGCGCTAACCATTGCGCCACGGAAGCCCAAAATTTAATGTTCGTCAGGTATTGTGGAAAACTCTGACTTTTTACGTTACATTTGAGATCCCATAACACCGCTCCCGGGTGGGCTCGAACCACCAACCTATTGGTTAACAGCCGAACGCGCTAACCATTGAGCCACGGAAGCTCAGAAATTAAATGGTTGTCAGGTATTGTGGAAAGTTTATGACTTTTCACGCTACATTGAGACCCCACAACACCTCTCCCGGGTGGGCTCGAACCACCAACCTTTCGGTTAACAGCTGAACGCGCGCTAACCATTGCGCCACGGAAGCCCAAAAATTAAATGTTCGTCAGGTATTGTGGAAAAACTCTGACTTTTTACACGTTACATTTGAGACCCCACAACACCGCTCCCGGGTGGGCTCGAACCACCAACCTTTCGGTTAACAGCTGAACGCGCTAACCATTGCGCCACGGAAGCCCAAAATTAATGTTGTCAGGTATTGTGGAAAAACTTTGACTTTTACGTTACATTTGAGACCCCACAACACCGCTCCCGGGTGGCTCGAACCACCAACCTTTCGGTTAACAGCCGAACGCGCTAACCATTGCGCCACGGAAGCCCAAAATTAATGTTCGTCAGGTATTGTGGAAAAACTCTGACTTTTTACGTTACATTTGAGATCCCATAACACACCGCTCCCGGGTGGGCTCGAACCACCAACCTATTGGTTAACAGCCGAACGCGCTAACCATTGAGCCACGGAAGCTCAGAAATTAAATGGTTGTCACGTATTGTGGAAAAGTTATGACTTTTCACGTTACATTTGAGACCCCACAACACCGCTCCCGGGTGGGCTCGAACCACCAACCTTTCGGTTAACAGCTGAACGCGCTAACCATTGCGCCACGGAAGCCCAAAATTAAATGTTCGTCAGGTATTGTGGAAAAACTCTGACTTTTTACGTTACATTTGAGATCCCATAACACCGCTCCCGGGTGGGCTCGAACCACCAACCTTTCGGTTAACAGCCGAACGCGCTAACCATTGCGCCACGGAAGCCAAAAATAAATGTTCGTCAGGTATTGTGGAAAAACTCTGACTTTTTACGTTACATTTGAGACCCCACAACACCGCTCCCGGGTGGGCTCGAACCACCAACCTTTCGGTTAACAGCCGAACGCGCTAACCATTGCGCCACGGAAGCCCAAATTAAATGTTCGTCAGGTATTGTGGAAAAACTCTGACTTTTACGTTACATTTGAGATCCCATAACACCGCTCCCGGGTGGGCTCGAACCACCAACCTTTCGGTTAACAGCCGAACGCGCTAACCATTGAGCCACGGAAGCTCAGAAATTAAATGGTTGTCAGGTATTGTGGAAAATTATGACTTTTTACGCTACATTTGAGACCCCACAACACCCTCTCCGGGTGGGCTCGAACCACCAACCTTTCGGTTAACAGCTGAACGCGCTAACCATTGCGCCACGGAAGCCCAAAAATTAAATGTTCGTCAGGTATTGTGGAAAACTCTGACTTTTACGTTACATTTGAGATCCCACAACACCGCTCCCGGGTGGGCTCGAACCACCAACCTTTCGGTTAACAGCTGAACGCGCTAACCATTGCGCCACGGAAGCCCAAAAATTAATGTTCGTCAGGTATTGTAAAAACTCTGACTTTTTACGTTACATTTGAGATCCCATAACACCGCTCCCGGGTGGGCTCGAACCACCAACCTATTGGTTAACAGCCGAACGCGCTAACCATTGAGCCACGGAAGCTCAGAAATTAAATGTTGTCAGGTATTGTGGAAAAGTTCTGACTTTTTACGTTACATTTGAGACCCCACAACACCGCTCCCGGGTGGGCTCGAACCACCAACCTTTGGTTAACAGCCGAACGCGCTAACCATTGAGCCACGGAAGCTCAAAATTAAATGGTTTCAGGTATTGTGGAAAAGTTATGACTTTTTACGTTACATTTGAGACCCCACAACACCGCTCCGGGTGGGCTCGAACCACCAACCTTTCGGTTAACAGCTGAACGCGCTAACCATTGCGCCACGGAAGCCCAAAAATTAAATGTTCGTCAGGTATTGTGGAAAAACTCTGACTTTTTACGTTACATTTGAGATCCCATAACACCGCTCCCGGGTGGGCTCGAACCACCAACCTTTGGTTAACAGCCGAACGCGCTAACCATTGAGCCACGGAAGCTCAGAAATTAAATGTTTGTCAGGTATTGTGGAAAAACTCTGACTTTTTACGTTACATTGAGATCCCATACACCGCTCCCGGGTGGGCTCGAACCACCAACCTTTCGGTTAACAGCTGAACGCGCTAACCATTGCGCCACGGAAGCCAAATTAAATGTTCGTCAGGTATTGTGGAAAAACTCTGACTTTTTACGTTACATTGAGATCCATAACACCGCTCCCGGGTGGGCTCGAACCACCAACCTATTCGTTAACAGCCGAACGCGCTAACCATTGAGCCACGGAAGCTCAGAAATTAAATGGTTGTCAGGTATTGTGGAAAAGTTATGACTTTTACGCTACATTTGAGACCCCACAACACCTCTCCCGGGTGGGCTCGAACCACCAACCTTTCGGTTAACAGCTGAACGCGCTAACCATTGCGCCACGGAAGCCCAAAAATTAAATGTTCGTCAGGTATTGTGGAAAACTTTGACTTTTTACGTTACATTTGAGACCCCACAACACCGCTCCCGGGTGGGCTCGAACCACCAACCTTTCGGTTAACAGCTGAACGCGCTAACCATTGCGCCACGGAAGCCCAAATTAAATGTTCGTCAGGTATTGTGGAAAAACTCTGACTTTTTACGTTACATTTGAGATCCCATAACACCGCTCCCGGGTGGGCTCGAACCACCAACCTTTCGGTTAACAGCCGAACGCGCTAACCATTGCGCCACGGAAGCCCAAAAATAATGTTCGTCAGGTATTGTGGAAAAACTCTGACTTTTTACGTTACATTTGAGACCCCACAACACCGCTCCGGGTGGGCTCGAACCACCAACCTTTGGTTAACAGCCGAACGCGCTAACCATTGCGCCACGGAAGCCAGAAAATTAAATGTTGTCAGGTATTGTGGAAAAACTTATGACTTTTTACGTTACATTTGAGATCCCATAACACCGCTCCCGGGTGGGCTCGAACCACCAACCTTTCGGTTAACAGCTGAACGCGCTAACCATTGCGCCACGGAAGCCCAAAAATTAAATGTTCGTCAGGTATTGTGGAAAAACTCTGACTTTTTACGTTACATTTGAGATCCACAACACCGCTCCCGGTGGGCTCGAACCACCAACCTTTTGGTTAACAGCCGAACGCGCTAACCATTGAGCCACGGAAGCTCAGAAATTAAATGGTTGTCAGGTATTGTGGAAAAACTTGACTTTTACGCTACATTTGAGACCCACAACACCGCCCGGGTGGGCTCGAACCACCAACCTTTCGGTTAACAGCTGAACGCGCTAACCATTGCGCCACGGAAGCCCAAAATTTAAATGTTCGTCAGGTATTGTGGAAAAACTCTGACTTTTTACGTTACATTTGAGATCCCATAACACCGCTCCCGGGTGGGCTCGAACCACCAACCTATTGGTTAACAGCCGAACGCGCTAACCATTGAGCCACGGAAGCTCAGAATTAAATGGTTGTCAGGTATTGTGGAAAACTCTGACTTTTACGTTACATTGAGATCCCCACAACACCGCTCCCGGGTGGGCTCGAACCACCAACCTTTCGGTAACAGCCGAACGCGCTAACCATTGCGCCACGGAAGCCCAAAATTAAATGTTCGTCAGGTATTGTGGAAAAACTCTGACTTTTTACGTTACATTTGAGATCCCACAACACCGCTCCCGGTGGGCTCGAACCACCAACCTTTCGGTTAACAGCGAACGCGCTAACCATTGCGCCACGGAAGCCCAAAATAAATGGTCGTCAGGTATTGTGGAAAAACTTTGACTTTTTACTTACATTTGAGATCCCACAACACCGCTCCCGGGTGGGCTCGAACCACCAACCTATTGGTTAACAGCCGAACGCGCTAACCATTGAGCCACGGAAGCTCAGAAATTAAATGGTTGTCAGGTATTGTGGAAAAGTTTGACTTTTCACGCTACATCTGAGACCCCACAACACCTCTCCCGGGGGCTCGAACCACCAACCTTTCGGTTAACAGCTGAACGCGCTAACCATTGCGCCACGGAAGCCCAAAATTAAATGTTCGTCAGGTATTGTGGAAAACTCTGACTTTTTACGTTACATTTGAGATCCCAAACACCGCTCCCGGGTGGGCTCGAACCACCAACCTTTCGGTTAACAGCCGAACGCGCTAACCATTGCGCCACGGAAGCCCAAAATTAAATGTTCGTCAGGTATTGTGGAAAAACTCTGACTTTTTACGTTACATTTGAGATCCCATAACACCGCTCCCGGGTGGGCTCGAACCACCAACCTTTCGTTTAACAGCCGAACGCGCTAACCATTGCGCCACGGAAGCCCAAAAATTAATGTTCGTCAGGTATTGTGGAAAAACTTTGACTTTTTACGTTACATTTGAGATCCCACAACACCGCTCCCGGGTGGGCTCGAACCACCAACCTATTGGTTAACAGCCGAACGCGCTAACCATTGAGCCACGGAAGCTCAGAAATTAAATGGTTGTCACGTATTGTGGAAAAGTTTTGACTTTTTACGCTACATCTGAGACCCCACAACACCTCTCCCGGGTGGGCTCGAACCACCAACCTTTCGGTTAACAGCCGAACGCGCTAACCATTGCGCCACGGAAGCCCAAAAATTAAATGTTCGTCAGGTATTGTGGAAAAACTCTGACTTTTTACGTTACATTTGAGATCCCATAACACCGCTCCCGGGTGGGCTCGAACCACCAACCTATTGGTTAACAGCCGAACGCGCTAACCATTGAGCCACGGAAGCTCAGAAATTAAATGGTTGTCAGGTATTGTGGAAAAACTCTGACTTTTTACGTTACATTGAGATCCCACAACACCGCTCCGGGTGGGCTCGAACCACCAACCTTTCGGTTAACAGCTGAACGCGCTAACCATTGCGCCACGGAAGCAAAATTAAATGTTCGTCAGCTATTGTGGAAAAACTCTGACTTTTTACGTTACATTTGAGATCCCATAACACCGCTCCCGGGTGGGCTCGAACCACCAACCTTTCGGTTAACAGCCGAACGCGCTAACCATTGCGCCACGGAAGCCCAAAAAAAAATGGTCGTCAGGTATTGTGGAAAAACTTTGACTTTTTACGTTACATTTGAGACCCATAACACCGCTCCCGGGTGGGCTCGAACCACCAACCTTTGGTTAACAGCCGAACGCGCTAACCATTGAGCCACGGAAGCTCAGAAATTAAATGGTTGTCAGGTATTGTGGAAAAATTATGACTTTTCACGCTACATCTGAGACCCCACAACACCTCTCCCGGGTGGGCTCGAACCACCAACTTTCGGTTAACAGCCGAACGCGCTAAAATGCGCCACGGAAGCCCAAAAATTAAATGTTCGTCAGGTATTGTGGAAAAACTCTGACTTTTTACGTTACATTTGAGATCCCATAACACCGCTCCCGGGTGGGCTCGAACCACCAACCTTTCGTTTAACAGCCGAACGCGCTAACCATTGCGCCACGGAAGCCCAAAAAATAAATGTTCGTCAGGTATAGTGGAGCCACGAAAGCTCAGAAATTAAATGGTGGCCCAATGGTTAGCGCGTTCAGCTGTTAACTGAAAGGTCGGTGGTTCGAGCCCATCCGGGAACGATGGTGTGAAATTTTAGAAGTAACGTAAAAAGTCAAAGTTTTTCCACAATTCCTGACGACCATTTAATTTTTGGGGTTCCGTTGCGCAATAGTTAGCGCGTTCGGCTGGTAGTTCGAGCACACCCAGGAGCGGTGTTGTGAGGTATCAGATGTATCGTAAAAAGCCAAAGTTTTTCCACAATACACTCTAAGAAAAAAAGGTTCTACTTTGCCGAGAAAAGGGTTCTTAACGCTTGTCCCCTATTTTAAACCCTTTTTTGATCTACATAGAACCCTTTGATATGAGTTCTCTATAAAGCCCTAAGGAGTTCATCTACGATCCGAGCTGGGTTTTTCTTTGAACCAAGTTAGTTTCTTTTGGAACCGTATTCGGTTCCTTCCTGAATCATGTGGCGTATCCTTCAAAACCTTGTTCAGTTGTAATCGGAACCATGTGTAGTTTGACTGAAAACCGTGTTGAGTTCGACTCTGAACCTGGTTTAGTTCGACTCTGAACCCCACTTCGTACGGTTAAGAACCGTATTGCGTTAAGCCCAGAACCCGGTTTATTCGACTCAACACCCTGTTTAGTTCGACCCAGAACCCGGTTTAGTTCGACCCTGAACCCGGTTTAGTTCAACCCAGAACCCTGTTTAGTTATAATCCGAACGCTGTGTAGTTTGACTCTGAATCATGTCGAGTTTGGCTCAGAACCCTGTCGAGTTAGCCTAAAAACCCTGTTTCGGACTGCTAAGAACCGTATTGAGTTAGACCCAGAACTCCATGTAGTTTGACTCTGAACCGTGTTGAGATCGCCTAAGAACCGCGTTGCAATCAACCCAGAACCAGTGTAGCTCGACTCTGAACCCGGTTTAGTTCAAATCAGAAACTGATTTATTATGACTCAGAGCCCTCGTTTGTTTCAACTCCGTTGGAATTATATCATATCATATGACCACCTTATAGAGGTTCTTATTTCAACAGTGTTAGGTTGCAATCATAACAATGATTTTCAATTTTTCTCTCTTGGTGACTTTTTTAAAACTCTTCACCGTGAAATATAAGTTTACACTATATATAAACGTAGTAAAGCTGAATTAAAGAGTAAACACCAAATTATATATATTGATATATTAATATTAAAATAATTTCTTGGAATATTGAAATGAAACTGAACTTTGTAGCTACAAAACTACAAAAGGAATCGTAATTCCGAAACATATATAACATATTTTCATTTAATATTCAGCAAAAAAAAATGTTATGATTTTGTAAGAGATCATTTCATCCTACTCGCTTTATATAAACCTTGTGTTTCTATTCCTATGCAATCTTCATTACTCGTTCTATATAAACTTGCACTTGTGTCGTTCCGTAGAAAAGAAGATTATCTTAAATAATTAAATAAATATAACTGATATAAATTTTTTAATCGTCCGTTGTTTTCCTTAATTCTAGTTAAGCCGTTTTAAGAAACGTTATTCTTAAAATGAATTTATACATAACTATTTTTGACGTTTGATTTCTAGCGTACACCGTTTTCACAATTTTTGAAAATTTAGGGTATATAAGGCGATTCATTCACAAATGATAAGAATAAGCGCAATTGCGTGAGCATTTGGTGGATGCCCTGTCATTGGGAAGCTAAACGTTTCTCGTAACCGTAGGCGATCGCGCGTGCATCTTAACCCCAACGATGATAAAGGAGTTGAAGCCAATGTTGCAGATTGGCGTGTATGTGGTATAAATATATGATAGAAAAGTGTGGAGATAGCGTAATGAAGTAGAATTTTCCTAATTTCTGTTAACTGCGAACGCGGTCCGGGAATTGTGAACACGGTTGCTCCGATTTGCCAACTGCGAACGTGGTGACAAACAGACACACACACAGAAATGTCCAGTGTTATACCTCTTCGTGACGTCATCGTCACTCGGAGAGGTTAAAACTGGTGTTAAGGGAAAATTCAAGTGATTTTTATGAATTCCTCTAATTCCAAGACATTCCAGCATATTGAACTCTCCGATTATTATTTCTCAATGATTGAAAAATCAAAATAAGTATGAATCCCCGAAGGATTATATTTTTTTTTGATTTTTGAAAGCTTGGGATTTTTTTAGGATGTTTCACTATGCAGGGAGAAATAGTAGATGATTTCTCTCTTCACTCTTCACGCTCTAAGCTCATATCAAAAAACCTTTAATTTAAAAATACACCATATGAGGTAAAAAGTGTTAAGTAAAGCCCAAAGGTGTTTATCCGCACCATTCAAACAGTTTTATATTAAACAACAATGCGATTCGGAATTGGTTCGATTATAAACGGTTGTGTTTACACGTGCTTTCAAATCGTTTCCAATGCGTTGGCAACAGTTTGTGCAAGCTCGTGCAAACGCAGCTTGTATTTCTGTTTAAAAACATTTGAATAAGGGTCAATTAACACCCTGCCGTTTTCCTAAGCACCCATTGATAGAACACCTTCTAACTGAAACAAAAACACCCTTCAGATTAAAGCACACCTGGAAGAATTAATACAAGTTGGGAAACCAAAATAAACCTTTCCGAGCCGAGACGATTTTACTTTTTAAACACAGTTCCACCAGCCAATTGAAAACCGGAATTACATTGGCGAGATATTGCCAATGTCATTTGTAAAGGTTAAAGCGCTTAATAATTCCCTGTGTATCCTCAATAAATCTAATGAGGACCTAATATCTATCACTTAAATGTGTGTTTAACTTTCGTCTCACTCTGAACCGTTAAGACTTATAAGGAGACACGAAACAAGGTCAATTCTGGATTAAATCTACGGTATCTTATTTAAATGACCCAATCGTTTCAACATTTGTGGAGAGATGAAGTATTAACATCCATAATACAGTATAAAGATAAAAGTTACGTTTACACTATATATAAATGTAGTAAAGCTGAATTAAAAATAAACACCAAATTTGAAATATTAATATCAAAAGATGTTCTTCGAATATTGAGATGAAACAGAGCTTTATAGCTACACAACTACTAAAAGAATCGTAATGCCGAAAAATATTTAAAATATTCCCATTTAATATTCTGCAAAAAGAAAATAATATCGTTTGGTAAGTGATCTTTTCATCCTACTCGCTTTATATTAACTTTGATATGCGTGTAGTGTATCGATTCAGATGCAATCTTCATTACCCGTTCTATATAAACTCTCTTTTGTGTCATTACATAGAAAGAGGTTTATCTTAAATAATTGAATAAATATAACAGATATTAATTATTTTAATCGTCAGTATTTTACGTTAATTATAGTTAAGTTGGTTTCAGAAACTTAATTCCTAAAATAATTTTAAACATAGCTATCTTTAACGTTATACTTCTAGGGAACACCCATATCAGAATTTTGAAAATTTAGAGTATATCAAAGTTCAAAGTTTCAAAGTTTATTTGTCATAGTTTTGTACAAAAGCTCATGAGGAGGGACCAAGTCTTCAAGCGACTTATTGCCCTCCTTAAATTTCTTAAGATTAACGTCAATTGGACAACAAAATGAAATAAAGAACATTAAAAGAGAGTGAACATAAAAATATAAATTAAAATTAAAATAAAGTTTTGCATGTACATGAATAT
Organism: Phalangium opilio; assembly: GCA_019434445.1. Classification (NCBI taxonomy): domain Eukaryota; kingdom Metazoa; phylum Arthropoda; class Arachnida; order Opiliones; family Phalangiidae; genus Phalangium; species Phalangium opilio. Next base: position 30,888 of record JAEQBA010003419.1, on the reverse strand, counting down.
AGTTTAATATCTATTGGAAAACATGACTTTTTTACTTCGTTTAATATAAAATATAAACGAGTTATTGTTTTTCTATAAATATAACAATTAAAATCAGGAATAATTAAATATATAAATAAAAATAAGGCGATTGATTCACACAAAGGTTTAAGAAAATGCGCAATTGCGTGAACCGATGGTGGAAGCCCTGCCATTGGGAGGCCAGACGTTTCTCGTAACACTAGCCGCTCGCCGCGTACATCTTAAGACTAACGACGATGATGGAGTAGAAGCCAATGTCACAGATTGGTGTCTATGTGGTATAGACGAAAGACCAGTAGATGGTGGTGTTAGAAGCCAATGTTGCAGATTGGTGTCTATGTGGTATAGACGAAAGACCAGTAGATGGTGGTGTTAGAAGCCAATGTTGCAAGATTGGTGTCTATGTGGTATAGACGAAAGACCAGTAGATGGTGATGTTAGAAGCCATTAAGAACAGATTGGTGTGTATGTGGTGTACACAAAAGACTAGTGCATGGTGTTGTTGTTAGAACCCATTAAATACCGGTTGGTGTTGGGTGAAACAATTGGCGGTTAGACAGCAGATGAAGGTGTAACGGCTAGTTAATGATTGGCGTCAAATAAGATGGATAGAGCAATGAAGTAAAATTTTCCGAATTTTTGTGTACCGCGAACGCGGTCCGGAAATTGCGAACACGTTTGCTCCGATTTGCCAACTGCGAACGCGGTGACAGACACACACACAGACACGTCCAGTGTAAAACCTCTCCGTGACGTTATCGTCACTCGGAGAGGTAAAAACCTAAAGCTAGATTTCCACTCGACCGAAAAAACCCGGCGGAAATCACGCAGCCGACGGTAGAAATTTTAACTTACGCCGGCGTTCAGCGGTACACCGTTTACACTACGACTGAATTTTTAGTTTGGCGGTAGATATTTCTGGGTCACGTGACAGATTTGAGTGGTTTTCACAACATCTCTTTCGCACTCTGAATTGATATCTTTGTCCCCTTGTCGCTTCGATCGTACAAGAAGGGATATTTTCTAGCCTCCTCACTAAATTCTTCCTTATTAACATCGAATCTCTTTTCACTTCCATTAGTTTCATTTTTCTTTCTTGGTGGCATGTTTAAGCTAAGCCTTGGTCAACCACAAAAAATGCCGGCTACAAAATCTATCTCGCGTATGCGTGGGCAATTGAAATTTATGACGTAGTCAGTGGTATAATTTCACTGGCTGAGACATCGGCGTAACGCCGAACACGACCGAAAAAATAGAACACAACTTACGCCCGGCCGAACGGTAATTCCGTCGGGCTCAGCGTAAAGATTTTTCGGTCGAACCCCTTTCTGTCGGGTTTCCGTCGTGTTTTCCGTCGAGTGGGAATCTAGCTTTAAGGTGTTTCTACGTACCAGTGAATCGTCATTTCCTTTAAAAAATACCTAAAAAGAGTCAACTAGCACCTTTTTACGGAGAAAACACCATCTTAGTTACAAAACACTCTAAAAGAGTATATAAACACCTCAAGGTATTTCCAAACCCCCACGAAACACCTTTTTTTTCTAACAGTGTTCTTTCACGAACCTTTAAGGATCTTTCAAGAACCCGTATTTTTTTCATGAACCCTAAAGTATCTATCGAGAACCGAAATGTTCTTTCACGAACCTTCAAGGATCTATCGAGAACTTGAATGTACTTTCACGAACCGTGAAGGCTCTCGCAAAAACCCAAATGTTCTTTCAAGAACGTTCAAGGATCTTTCAAGAACCCGAATGTTCTTTCAAGAAACTTCAAGGATCTTTCAAGAACCCGAATGTTCTTTCAAGAACCTTCAAGGATCTTTCAAGAACCCGAATGTTCTTTCAAGAACCTTCAAGGATCTTTCAAGAACCCGAATGTTCTTTCAAAAACCTTCAAGGATCTATTAGAACCCCACACATTATTACAAGAACCCTTCTAATTAGATACGATCTGCTATGAACCTTCCTGTTCTACTGTGAACCTTCATCCAACTCTGGGAACCTTTAGCGTTCCAACAATAACGTAAGAGTTCTATTGAAAACCCTCGAAGAACCCTTTTTTTACAGTGTACCTGACGAACATTTCAGGTCTCAGATGTAACGTAAAATGTCAAAGTTTTTCCACAATGCCTGACAACCATTTAATTTCCGGGCTTCCGTGGCGCCTTTTAGCCCGTTCGGCTGTTATCCGAAAGGTTGGTGGTTCGAGCACACCCGGGAGCGGTGTTGTGGGGTCTCAGATGTAGCGTAAAAAGTCATAATTTTTCCACAATACCTGACGACTATTCAATTTTTGGGCTTCCGTTGCGCAATGGTTAGCGCGTTCGGCTGTTAACCGAAAGCTTGGTGGATCGAGCACACCCGGGAGCGGTGTTGTGAGGTCTCAGATTTAACGTAAAAAGCCAAAGTTTTTCCACAATACCTGACGACCATTTAATTTATGGGCTTCCGTTGCGCAATGGTTAGCGCGTTCGGCTGTTAACCGAAAGGTTGGTGGATCGAGCACACCCGGGAGCGGTGTTGTGAGGTCTCAGAGGTAACGTAAAAAGTCAAAGTTTTTCCACAATACCTGACGACCATTTAACTTCCGGGCTTCCGTGGCGCAATGGCTAGCGCGTTTAGCTATCAATCAAAAGGTTGGTGGTTCGAGCACACCCGGGAGCGGTGTTTTGGGGTCTCAGATGTAGCGTAAAAAGTCATAATTTTTCCACAATACCTGACGACCATTTAATTTTTGGGCTTCTGTTGCGCAATGGTTAGCGCGTTCGGCTGTTAACCAAAAGGCTGGTAGTTCGAGCACACCCGGGAGCGGTGTTGTGGGGTCTCAGATGTAGCGTAAAAAGCCATAATTTTTCCACAATACCTGACGACCATTCAACTTTTGGGCTACCGTTGCGCAATGGTTAGCGCGTTCGGCTGTTAACCGAAAGGTTGGTGGATCGAGCACACCCGGGAGCGGTGTTGTGAGGTCTCAGATTTAACGTAAAAAGCCAAAGTTTTTCCACAATACCTGACGACCATTTAATTAATGGGCTTCCGTTCCGCAATGGCTAGCGCGTTTAGCTTTCAATAAAAAGGTTGGTGGTTCGAGCACATCCGGGAGCGGTGTTGTGAGGTCTCAGATGTAACGTAAAAAGTCAAAGTTTTTCCACAATACCTGACGACCATTTAATTTTTGGGCTTTCGTGGCGTAATGGTTAGCGCGTTCAGCTGTTAACCGAAAGGTTGGTAGTTCGAGCACACCCAGGAGCGGTGTTGTGAGGTATCAAATGTAACGTAAAAAGCCAAAGTTTTGTCCACAATACCTGACGAACATTTAATTTTCGGGCTTCCGTTGCGCAATGGTTAGCGCGTTCGGCTGTTAACCGAAAGCTTGGTGGATCGAGCACACCCAGGAGCGGTGTTGTGAGGTATCAGATGTAACGTAAAAAGCCAAAGTTTTTCCACAATACCTGACGACCATTTAATTTATGGGCTTCCGTTGCGCAATGGTTAGCGCGTTCGGCTGTTAACCGAAAGGTTGGTGGATCGAGCACACCCGGGAGCGGTGTTGTGAGGTCTCAGAGGTAACGTAAAAAGTCAAAGTTTTTCCACAATACCTGACGACCATTTAACTTCCGGGCTTCCGTGGCGCAATGGCTAGCGCGTTTAGCTATCAATCAAAAGGTTGGTGGTTCGAGCACACCCGGGAGCGGTGTTTTGGGGTCTCAGATGTAGCGTAAAAGTCATAATTTTTCCACAATACCTGACGACCATTTAATTTTTGGGCTTCTGTTGCGCAATGGTTAGCGCGTTCGGCTGTTAACCAAAAGGTTGGTAGTTCGAGCACACCCGGGAGCGGTGTTGTGGGGTCTCAGATGTAGCGTAAAAAGCCATAATTTTTCCACAATACCTGACGACCATTCAACTTTTGGGCTACCGTTGCGCAATGGTTAGCGCGTTCGGCTGTTAACCGAAAGGTTGGTGGATCGAGCACACCCGGGAGCGGTGTTGTGAGGTCTCAGATTTAACGTAAAAAGCCAAAGTTTTTCCACAATACCTGACGACCATTTAATTAATGGGCTTCCGTTCCGCAATGGCTAGCGCGTTTAGCTTTCAATAAAAAGGTTGGTGGTTCGAGCACATCCGGGAGCGGTGTTGTGAGGTCTCAGATGTAACGTAAAAAGTCAAAGTTTTTCCACAATACCTGACGACCATTTAATTTTTGGGCTTTCGTGGCGTAATGGTTAGCGCGTTCAGCTGTTAACCGAAAGGTTGGTAGTTCGAGCACACCCAGGAGCGGTGTTGTGAGGTATCAAATGTAACGTAAAAAGCCAAAGTTTTGTCCACAATACCTGACGAACATTTAATTTTCGGGCTTCCGTGGCGCAATGGTTAGAGCGTTCAGCTTTTAACCGAAAGGTTGGTAGTTCGAGCACACCCAGGAGCGGTGTTGTGAGGTATCAGATGTAACGTAAAAAGCCAAAGTTTTTCCACAATAGCTGACGAACATTTCAGGTCTCAGATGTAACGTAAAATGTCAAAGTTTTGTCCAAAATACCTGACAACCATTTATTTTTTAAGCTTCCTTGGCTCAATGGTTAGCACGTTCGGCTGTTAACCGAAAGGTTTTTGGTTCGAGCTTACCCGGGAGCTTTTGTTGTGAGGTCTCCGATGTAACGTAAAATGTCAAAATTTTTCCACAATACCTGACGAACATTTATTTTTTGGGCTTTCGTGGCCCAATGGTTAGCGCGTTCAGCTGTTAACTGAAAGGTCGGTGGTTCGAACCCATCCGGGAACGATGGTGTGAAATTTTAGAAGTAACGTAAAAAGTCAAAGCTTTTCCACAATACCTGACGACCATTTGATTTATGGGCTTCCGTGGCGCAATGGCTAGCGCGTTTAGCTATCAATCAAAAGGTTGGTGGATCGAGCACACCCGGGAGCGGTGTTGTGAGGTCTCAGATGTAACGTAAAAAGCCAAAGTTTTACCACAATACCTGACGACCATTTAATTTATGGGCTTCCGTGGCGCAATGGCTAGCGCGTTTAGCTATCAATCAAAAGGTTGGTGGTTCGAGCACACCCGGGCGCGATGTTGTGGGGTCTCAGTTGTAGCGTAAAAAGTCGTAATTTTCCCACAATACCTGACGACTATTTAATTTTTGGGCTTCTGTTGCGCAATGGTTAGCCCGTTCGGCTGTTAACCGAAAGGCTGGTAGTTCGAGCACACCCAGGAGCGGTGTTGTGAGGTATCAGATGTAACGTAAAAAGCCAAAGTTTTGTCCACAATACCTGACGAACATTTAATTTTCGGGCTTCCGTGGCGCAATGGTTAGAGCGTTTAGCTGTCAATAAAAAGGTTGGAGGTTCGAGCACATCCGGGAGCGGTGTTGTGAGGTCTCAGATGTAACGTAAAAAGTCATAATTTTTCCACAATACCTGACGACCATTCAATTTTTGGGCTTCCGTTGCGCAATGGTTAGCGCGTTCGGCTGTTAACCGAAAGGTTGTTAGTTCGAGCACACCCGGGAGCGTAGGTGTGAAGTTTTAGAAGTAACGTAAAAAGTCAAAGCTTTTCCACAATAACTGACAAACATTTAATTTTCGGGCTTCCGTGGCGCAATGGTTAGAGCGTTCAGCTTTTAACCGAAAGGTTGGTAGTTCGAGCACACCCAGGAGCGGTGTTGTGAGGTATCAGATGTAACGTAAAAAGCCAAAGTTTTTCCACAATAGCTGACGAACATTTCAGGTCTCAGATGTAACGTAAAATGTCAAAGTTTTGTCCACAATACCTGACAACCGTTTATTTTCTAAGCTTCCTTGGCTCAATGGTTAGCACGTTCGGCTGTTAACCGAAAGGTTTTTGGTTCGAGCTTACCCGGGAGCGGTGTTGTGAGGTCTCCGATGTAACGTAAAATGTCAAAATTTTTCCACAATACCTGACGAACACTTAACTTTTGGACTTTCGTGGCCCAATGGTTAGCGCGTTCAGCTGTTAACTGAAAGGTCGGTGGTTCGAGCCCATCCGGGAACGATGGTGTGAAATTTTAGAAGTAACGTAAAAAGTCAAAGCTTTTCCACAATACCTGACGACCATTTGATTTATGGGCTTCCGTGGCGCAATGGCTAGCGCGTTTAGCTGTCAATCAAAGGTTGGTGGTTCGAGCACACCCGGGCGCGGTGTTGTGGGGTCTCAGATGTAGCGTAAAAGTCATAATTTTTCCACAATACCTGACGACTATTTAATTTTTGGGCTTCTGTTGCGCAATGGTTAGCCCGTTCGGCTGTTAACCGAAAGGCTGGTAGTTCGAGCACACCCAGGAGCGGTGTTGTGAGGTATCAGATGTAACGTAAAAAGCCAAAGTTTTGTCCACAATACCTGACGAACATTTAATTTTCGGGCTTCCGTGGCGCAATGGTTAGAGCGTTTAGCTGTCAATAAAAAGGTTGGAGGTTCGAGCACATCCGGGAGCGGTGTTGTGAGGTCTCAGATGTAACGTAAAAAGTCAAAGTTTTTCCACAATACCTGACGAACATTTAATTTTCGGGCTTCCGTGGCGCAATGGTTAGAGCGTTTAGCTGTCAATAAAAAGGTTGGAGGTTCGAGCACATCCGGGAGCGGTGTTGTGAGGTCTCAGATGTAACGTAAAAAGTCAAAGTTTTTCCACAATACCTGACGACCATTTAATATCCGGGCTTCAGTGGCGCCTTTTAGCGCGTTCGGCTGTTAACCGAAAGGTTGGTGGATCGAGCACACCCGGGAGCGGTGTTGTGAGGTCTCAGATTTAACGTAAAAAGCCAAAGTTTTTCCACAATACCTGACGACCATTTAATTTATGGGCTTCCGTTCCGCAATGGCTAGCGCGTTTAGCTTTCAATAAAAAGGTTGGTGGTTCGAGCACATCCGGGAGCGGTGTTGTGAGGTCTCAGATGTAACGTAAAAAGTCAAAGTTTTTCCACAATACCTGACGACCATTTAATTTTTGGGCTTTCGTGGCGTAATGGTTAGCGCGTTCAGCTGTTAACCGAAAGGTTGGTAGTTCGAGCACACCCAGGAGCGGTGTTGTGAGGTATCAAATGTAACGTAAAAAGCCAAAGTTTTGTCCACAATACCTGACGAACATTTAATTTTCGGGCTTCCGTGGCGCAATGGTTAGAGCGTTCAGCTTTTAACCGAAAGGTTGGTAGTTCGAGCACACCCAGGAGCGGTGTTGTGAGGTATCAGATGTAACGTAAAAAGCCAAAGTTTTTCCACAATAGCTGACGAACATTTCAGGTCTCAGATGTAACGTAAAATGTCAAAGTTTTGTCCAAAATACCTGACAACCATTTATTTTCTAAGCCTCCTTGGCTCAATGGTTAGCACGTTCGGCTGTTAACCGAAAGGTTTTTGGTTCGAGCTTACCCGGGAGCTTTGTTGTGAGGTCTCCGATGTAACGTAAAATGTCAAAATTTTTCCACAATACCTGACGAACATTTATTTTTTGGGCTTTCGTGGCCCAATGGTTAGCGCGTTCAGCTGTTAACTGAAAGGTCGGTGGTTCGAACCCATCCGGGAACGATGGTGTGAAATTTTAGAAGTAACGTAAAAAGTCAAAGCTTTTCCACAATACCTGACGACCATTTGATTTATGGGCTTCCGTGGCGCAATGGCTAGCGCGTTTAGCTATCAATCAAAAGGTTGGTGGATCGAGCACACCCGGGAGCGGTGTTGTGAGGTCTCAGATGTAACGTAAAAAGCCAAAGTTTTACCACAATACCTGACGACCATTTAATTTATGGGCTTCCGTGGCGCAATGGCTAGCGCGTTTAGCTATCAATCAAAAGGTTGGTGGTTCGAGCACACCCGGGCGCGATGTTGTGGGGTCTCAGTTGTAGCGTAAAAAGTCGTAATTTTCCCACAATACCTGACGACTATTTAATTTTTGGGCTTCTGTTGCGCAATGGTTAGCCCGTTCGGCTGTTAACCGAAAGGCTGGTAGTTCGAGCACACCCAGGAGCGGTGTTGTGAGGTATCAGATGTAACGTAAAAGCCAAAGTTTTGTCCACAATACCTGACGAACATTTAATTTTCGGGCTTCCGTGGCGCAATGGTTTAGAGCGTTTAGCTGTCAATAAAAAGGTTGGAGGTTCGAGCACATCCGGGAGCGGTGTTGTGAGGTCTCAGATGTAACGTAAAAAGTCATAATTTTTCCACAATACCTGACGACCATTCAATTTTGGGCTTCCGTTGCGCAATGGTTAGCGCGTTCGGCTGTTAACCGAAAGGTTGTAGTTCGAGCACACCCGGGGAGCGTAGGTGTGAAGTTTTAGAAGTAACGTAAAAAGTCAAAGCTTTTCCACAATACTGACAAACATTTAATTTTCGGGCTTCCGTGGCCGCAATGGTTAGAGCGTTCAGCTTTTAACCGAAAGGTTGGTAGTTCGAGCACACCCAGGAGCGGTGTTGTGAGGTATCAGATTTGTAAAACGTAAAAAAGCCAAAGTTTTTCCACAATAGTGACGAACATTTCAGGTCTCAGATGTAACGTTAAATGTCAAAGTTTTGTCCACAATACCTGACAACCGTTTATTTCTAAGCTTCCTTGGCTCAAGGTTAGCACGTTCGGCTGTTAACCGAAAGGTTTTTGGTTCGAGCTTACCCGGGAGCGGTGTTGTGAGGTCTCCGATG
>JAEQBA010003419.1:0-19996 GCA_019434445.1 Phalangium opilio | reverse complement strand
TGTGGGGTCTCAAATGTAACGTAAAAAGTCAGAGTTTTTCCACAATACCTGACGACCATTTATATTTTGGGCTTCCGTTGCGCAATGGTTACCGCGTTCGGATGTTAACTGAAAAGTTGGTGGGTCGAGCGCAACCGGGAACGATGGTGTGAAGTTTTAGAAGTAACGTTATTGTAAGTATTTTTATTGTTTTAAAAAGATGAAGGTTAATTTGTCTCTTTTAATTTAAATTCGAATTATTAACTAGCACTCTCAGCAACGGCCATATCACGCTGAAAACACCGGTTGTCGTCCGATCACCGAAGTTAAGCAGCGTCGAGCGCAGTCAGTACTTGGGGACACTGCGTGCCGCTGGCTTTTTCCTTTTTGTTTCCTCTTTTAAATTCCACCAGATATGAAAAAAGCAATCATATCTTCTTTTTGTTATTGTTTTATAAAGATGAAGGTAAATTAAATAAAAAATTATTAACTAGCACTCTCGGCAACGGTCATATCACGCTGAATACACCGGTTCTCGTCCGATAACCGAAGTTAATCAGCGTCGAGCGCAGTCAGTACTTGGGAGGGAGACCACTTAGGAACACTGCGTGCCGTTAGCTTTTTCAATTTTTTTTTCCTCTTTTAAATTCCAATAGATATGAAAAAAGCAAACTAATTTTCTTTTTGTTATAATTTAAAAAGATGAAGGTTAATTTGTCTCACTTAATTTAAATTCGAATTATTAACTAGCACTCTCGGCAACGGTCATATCACGCTGAATACACCGGTTCTCGTCCGATAACCGAAGTTAAGCAGCGTCGAGCGCAGTCAGCACTTGGGAGGGAGACCACTTAGGAACACTGCGTGCCGTTGGCTTTTTCCTTTTTGTTTCCTCTTTTAAATTCCACCAGATATGAAAAAAGCAATCATATCTTCTTTTTGTTATTGTTTTATAAAGATGAAGATTAGTTAAATTCAAATTATTAACTAGCACTCTCGGCAACTGCCATATTACGCTGAATACACCGAATGTCGTCCGATCGCCGAAGTTAAGCAGCGTCGAGCGCAGCCAGTACTTGGGAGGGAGGCCACTTATGAACACTGCTTGCCGTTAGCTTTTTCACTTTTTTTGTCTTTTAAATTCCAATAGATATGAAAAAAGCAAACATATTTTCTTTTTAATTTTACACGGAATTTTAATTACGGTAAAATTTAAGAAACGGCACCAAAACCCCTGTCCCTGTCCCGGACGCGTCCGCGAAACGAACGCTTACGATAAGAGAGGGAAACCGGTCGCGTCCGCGAAACGTACGCTTACGATGAGAGAGAGATCGCTAGCGTACGCGGTGGCGATACGAAGCTCCGCGTAGAGAGAGGACTGCCTGCCTGGTATATTAGTGAGAGGGGGAAGAGGGAGAGGGGGCATCCCGCTCTTAGAGAGAGGAAAGAAAGGTAGTTTAAATCTCGCGGGCTTTTTTGAGTGAAGGGAAACAAGATGATAATTTTCGTGCACTACTGCACTTTGTGCGCGTGATACATCAGAGATTATGCTGGATGGTTAGGTTAGGTTTCGTAAAATAGAGGGGACGCTTTACGGTCATAGTGATTTCTGGTTTAGGGGATCCAAGATTTTGTTTAAATACATTATTTGAACGTGAATTGGAAATAAACTTTGGAAATATTGAAATATTGAAATCTTAAGAAATTTAAGGAGGGCAATAAGTCGCTTGAAGACTTGGTCCCTCCTCATGAGCTTTTGTACAAAACTATGACAAATAAACTTTGAAACTTTGAACTTTGATATACTCTAAATTTTCAAAAGTTCTGATATGGGTGTTCCCTAGAAGTATAACGTTAAAGATAGCTATGTTTAAAATTATTTTAGGAATTAAGTTTCTGAAACCAACTTAACTATAATTAACGTAAAATACTGACGATTAAAATAATTAATATCTGTTATATTTATTCAATTATTTAAGATAAACCTCTTTCTATGTAATGACACAAAAGAGAGTTTATATAGAACGGGTAATGAAGATTGCATCTGAATCGATACACTATACGCATATCAAAGTTAATATAAAGCGAGTAGGATGAAAAGATCACTTACCAAACGATATTATTTTCTTTTTGCAGAATATTAAATGGGAATATTTTAAATATTTTTCGGCATTACGATTCTTTTAGTAGTTGTGTAGCTATAAAGCTCTGTTTCATCTCAATATTCGAAGAACATCTTTTGATATTAATATTTCAAATTTGGTGTTTATTTTTAATTCAGCTTTACTACATTTATATATAGTGTAAACGTAACTTTTATCTTTATACTGTATTATGGATGTTAATACTTCATCTCTCCACAAATGTTGAAACGATTGGGTCATTTAAATAAGATACCGTAGATTTAATCCAGAATTGACCTTGTTTCGTGTCTCCTTATAAGTCTTAACGGTTCAGAGTGAGACGAAAGTTAAACACACATTTAAGTGATAGATATTAGGTCCTCATTAGATTTATTGAGGATACACAGGGAATTATTAAGCGCTTTAACCTTTACAAATGACATTGGCAATATCTCGCCAATGTAATTCCGGTTTTCAATTGGCTGGTGGAACTGTGTTTAAAAAGTAAAATCGTCTCGGCTCGGAAAGGTTTATTTTGGTTTCCCAACTTGTATTAATTCTTCCAGGTGTGCTTTAATCTGAAGGGTGTTTTTGTTTCAGTTAGAAGGTGTTCTATCAATGGGTGCTTAGGAAAACGGCAGGGTGTTAATTGACCCTTATTCAAATGTTTTTAAACAGAAATACAAGCTGCGTTTGCACGAGCTTGCACAAACTGTTGCCAACGCATTGGAAACGATTTGAAAGCACGTGTAAACACAACCGTTTATAATCGAACCAATTCCGAATCGCATTGTTGTTTAATATAAAACTGTTTGAATGGTGCGGATAAACACCTTTGGGCTTTACTTAACACTTTTTACCTCATATGGTGTATTTTTAAATTAAAGGTTTTTTGATATGAGCTTAGAGCGTGAAGAGTGAAGAGAGAAATCATCTACTATTTCTCCCTGCATAGTGAAACATCCTAAAAAAATCCCAAGCTTTCAAAAATCAAAAAAAAATATAATCCTTCGGGGATTCATACTTATTTTGATTTTTCAATCATTGAGAAATAATAATCGGAGAGTTCAATATGCTGGAATGTCTTGGAATTAGAGGAATTCATAAAAATCACTTGAATTTTCCCTTAACACCAGTTTTAACCTCTCCGAGTGACGATGACGTCACGAAGAGGTATAACACTGGACATTTCTGTGTGTGTGTCTGTTTGTCACCACGTTCGCAGTTGGCAAATCGGAGCAACCGTGTTCACAATTCCCGGACCGCGTTCGCAGTTAACAGAAATTAGGAAAATTCTACTTCATTACGCTATCTCCACACTTTTCTATCATATATTTATACCACATACACGCCAATCTGCAACATTGGCTTCAACTCCTTTATCATCGTTGGGGTTAAGATGCACGCGCGATCGCCTACGGTTACGAGAAACGTTTAGCTTCCCAATGACAGGGCATCCACCAAATGCTCACGCAATTGCGCTTATTCTTATCATTTGTGAATGAATCGCCTTATATACCCTAAATTTTCAAAAATTGTGAAAACGGTGTACGCTAGAAATCAAACGTCAAAAATAGTTATGTATAAATTCATTTTAAGAATAACGTTTCTTAAAACGGCTTAACTAGAATTAAGGAAAACAACGGACGATTAAAAAAATTTATATCAGTTATATTTATTTAATTATTTAAGATAATCTTCTTTTCTACGGAACGACACAAGTGCAAGTTTATATAGAACGAGTAATGAAGATTGCATAGGAATAGAAACACAAGGTTTATATAAAGCGAGTAGGATGAAATGATCTCTTACAAAATCATAACATTTTTTTTTGCTGAATATTAAATGAAAATATGTTATATATGTTTCGGAATTACGATTTCTTTTGTAGTTTTGTAGCTACAAAGTTCAGTTTCATTTCAATATTCCAAGAAATTATTTTAATATTAATATATCAATATATATAATTTGGTGTTTACTCTTTAATTCAGCTTTACTACGTTTATATATAGTGTAAACTTATATTTCACGGTGAAGAGTTTTAAAAAAGTCACCAAGAGAGAAAAATTGAAAATCATTGTTATGATTGCAACCTAACACTGTTGAAATAAGAACCTCTATAAGGTGGTCATATGATATGATATAATTCCAACGGAGTTGAAACAAACGAGGGCTCTGAGTCATAATAAATCAGTTTCTGATTTGAACTAAACCGGGTTCAGAGTCGAGCTACACTGGTTCTGGGTTGATTGCAACGCGGTTCTTAGGCGATCTCAACACGGTTCAGAGTCAAACTACATGGAGTTCTGGGTCTAACTCAATACGGTTCTTAGCAGTCCGAAACAGGGTTTTTAGGCTAACTCGACAGGGTTCTGAGCCAAACTCGACATGATTCAGAGTCAAACTACACAGCGTTCGGATTATAACTAAACAGGGTTCTGGGTGAACTAAACCGGGTTCAGGGTCGAACTAAACCGGGTTCTGGGTCGAACTAAACAGGGTGTTGAGTCGAATAAACCGGGTTCTGGGCTTAACGCAATACGGTTCTTAACCGTACGAAGTGGGGTTCAGAGTCGAACTAAACCAGGTTCAGAGTCGAACTCAACACGGTTTTCAGTCAAACTACACATGGTTCCGATTACAACTGAACAAGGTTTTGAAGGATACGCCACATGATTCAGGAAGGAACCGAATACGGTTCCAAAAGAAACTAACTTGGTTCAAAGAAAAACCCCAGCTCGGATCGTAGATGAACTCCTTAGGGCTTTATAGAGAACTCATATCAAAGGGTTCTATGTAGATCAAAAAAGGGTTTAAAATAGGGGACAAGCGTTAAGAACCCTTTTCTCGGCAAAGTAGAACCTTTTTTTCTTAGAGTGTATTGTGGAAAAACTTTGGCTTTTTACGATACATCTGATACCTCACAACACCGCTCCTGGGTGTGCTCGAACTACCAGCCGAACGCGCTAACTATTGCGCAACGGAACCCCAAAAATTAAATGGTCGTCAGGAATTGTGGAAAAACTTTGACTTTTTACGTTACTTCTAAAATTTCACACCATCGTTCCCGGATGGGCTCGAACCACCGACCTTTCAATTAACAGCTGAACGCGCTAACCATTGGGCCACCATTTAATTTCTGAGCTTTCGTGGCTCAATGGTTAGAGCGTTCGGCTGTTAACCAATAGGTTCGAGCCCACACGGGAGCGGTGTTATGGGATCTCAAATGTAACGTAAAAAGTCAGAGTTTTTCCACAATACCTGACAACCATTTAATTTCTGAGATTCCGTGGCTCATTGGTTAGCGTGTTCGGCTGTTAACCGAAAGGTTGGTGGTTCGAGCCCACCCTTGAGTGGTGTTGTGAAGTCTCAAATGTAACGTAAAAAGCCGAAGTTTTTCCACAATACCTGACGACCATTTAATTTTTGGGCTTCCGTGACGCAATGGTTAGCGCGTTCGGCTGTTAACCGAAAAAATGGTGGTTCGAGCCCATCCGGGAGCGTTGTTGTGGGGTCTCAGATGTAGCGTGAAAAGTCACAACTTTTCCACAATACCTGACAACCATTTAATTTCTGAGATTCCGTGGTTCAATGGTTAGCGCGTTCGGCTGTTAACCAAAAGGTTGGTGGTTCGAGCCCACCCGGGAGCGGTGTTATGGGATCTCAAATGTAAGGTAAAAAGTCAGAGTTTTTCCACAATAGCTGAAGACCATTTCATTTCTGAGCTTCTTTGGCTCCATGGTTAGCGCGTTCGGAAGTTAACCAAAAGGTTGGTGGTTCGAGCCCACCCGGGAGAGGTCTTGTGGAGTCTCAGATGTAGCGTGAAAAGTCATAACTTTTCCACAATACCTGACAACCATTTAATTTCTGAGCTTCCGTGGCTCAATGGTTAGAGCGTTCGGCTGTTAACCAATAGGTTCGAGCCCACACGGGAGCGGTGTTATGGGATCTCAAATGTAACGTAAAAAGTCAGAGTTTTTCCACAATACCTGACGACCATTTAATTTTTGGGCTTCCGTAGCGCAATGGTTAGCGCGTTCGGCTGTTAACCGAAAAGTTGGTGGTTCGAGCCCACCCGGGAGAGGTGTTGTGGAGTCTCAGATGTAGCGTAAAAAGTCAAAACTTTTCCACAATACGTGACAATCATTTAATTTCTAAGCTCCCGTGGCTCAATGGTTATCGCGTTCGGCTGTTAACCAATAGGTTGGTGGTTCGAGCCCACCCGGGAGCGGTGTTGTGGGATCTCAAATGTAACGTAAAAAGCCAAAGTTTTTCCACAATACCTGACAACCATTTAATTTCTGAGATTCCGTGGCTCATTGGTTAGCGTGTTCGGCTGTTAACCAATAGGTTGGTGGTTCGAGCCCACCCGGGAGTGGTGTTGTGGGATCTCAAATATAACGTGAAAAGTCATAACTTTTCCACAATACCTGAAAACCATTTAATTTCTGAGCTTCCGTGGCTCAATGGTTAGAGCGTTCGACTGTTAACCAATAGATTGGTGGTTCGAGCCCACACGGGAGCGGTGTTATGGGATCTCAAATGTAACGTAAAAAGTCAGAGTTTTTCTACAATACCTGACGACCATTTATTTCTTGGGCTTCCGTAGCGCAATGTTTAGCGCGTTCTGCTGTTAACCGAAAGGTTGGTGGTTCGAGCCCACCTGGGAGAGGTGTTGTGGAGTCTCAGATGTAGCGTGAAAAGTCAAAACTTTTCCACAATACGTGACAACCATTTAATTTCTGAGCAACCGTGGCTCAATGGTTATCGCGTTCGGCTGTTAACCAATAGGTTGGTGGTTCGAGCCCACCCGGGAGCGGTGTTGTGGGATCTCAAATGTAACGTAAAAAGCCAAAGTTTTTTCACAAAACCTGACGACCATTTAATTTTTGGGCTTCCGTGGCGCAATGGTTAGCGCGTTTGGCTGTTAACCGAAAGGTTGGTGGTTCGAGCCCATCCGGGAGTGGTGTTGTGAAGTCTCAAATGTAACGTAAAAAGCCAAAGTTTTTCCACAATACCTGACGACCATTTAATTTTTGGGCTTCCGTGACGCAATGGTTAGCGCGTTCGGCTGTTAACCGAAAAGTTGGTGGTTCGAGCCCATCCGGGAGCGTTGTTGTGGGGTCTCAGATGTAGCGTGAAAAGTCACAACTTTTCGACAATACCTGACAACCATTCAATTTCTGAGATTCCGTGACTCAATGGTTAGCGCGTTCGGCTGTTAACCAAAAGGTTGGTGGTTCGAGCCCACCCGGGAGCGGTGTTATGGGATCTCAAATGTAAGGTAAAAAGTCAGAGTTTTTCCACAATAGCTGAAGACCATTTCATTTCTGAGCTTCTTTGGCTCCATGGTTAGCGCGTTCGGATGTTAACCAAAAGGTTGGTGGTTCGAGCCCACCCGGGAGAGGTGTTGTGGAGTCTCAGATGTAGCGTGAAAAGTCATAACTTTTCCACAATACCTGACAACCATTTAATTTCTGAGCTTCCGTGGCTCAATGGTTAGAGCGTTCGGCTGTTAACCAATAAGTTCGAGCCCACACGGGAACGGTGTTATGGGATCTCAAATGTAACGTAAAAAGTCAGAGTTTTTCCACAATACCTGACGACCATTTATTTTTTGGGCTTCCGTAGAGCAATGGTTAGCGCGATCGGCTGTTAACCAAAAGGTTGGTGGTTCGAGCCCACCCGGGAGCGGTGTTGTAGGATATCAAATGTAACGTAAAAAGCTAAAGCTTTTCCACAATACCTGACAACCATTTAATTTCTGAGATTCCGTGGCTCAATGGTTAGCGCGTTCGGCTGTTATCCGAAAGGTTGGTGGTTCGAGCCCACACGGGAGCGGTGTTATGGGATCTCAAATGTAACGTAAAAAGTCAGAGTTTTTCCACAATACCTGTCAACCATTTAATTTCTGAGATTCCGTGGCTCATTGGTTAGCGTGTTCGGCTGTTAACCGAAAGGTTGGTGGTTCGAGCCCACCCTTGAGTGGTGTTGTGAAGTCTCAAATGTAACGTAAAAAGCCGAAGTTTTTCCACAATACCTGACGACCATTTAATTTTTGGGCTTCCGTGACGCAATGGTTAGCGCGTTCGGCTGTTAACCGAAAAAATGGTGGTTCGAGCCCATCCGGGAGCGTTGTTGTGGGGTCTCAGATGTAGCGTGAAAAGTCACAACTTTTCCACAATACCTGACAACCATTTAATTTCTGAGATTCCGTGGTTCAATGGTTAGCGCGTTCGGCTGTTAACCAAAAGGTTGGTGGTTCGAGCCCACCCGGGAGCGGTGTTATGGGATCTCAAATGTAAGGTAAAAAGTCAGAGTTTTTCCACAATAGCTGAAGACCATTTCATTTCTGAGCTTCTTTGGCTCCATGGTTAGCGCGTTCGGAAGTTAACCAAAAGGTTGGTGGTTCGAGCCCACCCGGGAGAGGTCTTGTGGAGTCTCAGATGTAGCGTGAAAAGTCATAACTTTTCCACAATACCTGACAACCATTTAATTTCTGAGCTTCCGTGGCTCAATGGTTAGAGCGTTCGGCTGTTAACCAATAGGTTCGAGCCCACACGGGAGCGGTGTTATGGGATCTCAAATGTAACGTAAAAAGTCAGAGTTTTTCCACAATACCTGACGACCATTTATTTTTTGGGCTTCCGTAGCGCAATGGTTAGCGCGTTCGGCTGTTAACCGAAAAGTTGGTGGTTCGAGCCCACCCGGGAGAGGTGTTGTGGAGTCTCAGATGTAGCGTAAAAAGTCAAAACTTTTCCACAATACGTGACAATCATTTAATTTCTAAGCTCCCGTGGCTCAATGGTTATTGCGTTCGGCTGTTAACCAATAGGTTGGTGGTTCGAGCCCACCCGGGAGCGGTGTTGTGGGATCTCAAATGTAACGTAAAAAGCCAAAGTTTTTCCACAATACCTGACAACCATTTAATTTCTGAGATTCCGTGGCTCATTGGTTAGCGTGTTCGGCTGTTAACCAATAGGTTGGTGGTTCGAGCCCACCCGGGAGTGGTGTTGTGGGATCTCAAATATAACGTGAAAAGTCATAACTTTTCCACAATACCTGACAACCATTTAATTTCTGAGCTTCCGTGGCTCAATGGTTAGAGCGTTCGACTGTTAACCAATAGATTGGTGGTTCGAGCCCACACGGGAGCGGTGTTATGGGATCTCAAATGTAACGTAAAAAGTCAGAGTTTTTCTACAATACCTGACGACCATTTATTTCTTGGGCTTCCGTAGCGCAATGTTTAGCGCGTTCTGCTGTTAACCGAAAGGTTGGTGGTTCGAGCCCACCTGGGAGAGGTGTTGTGGAGTCTCAGATGTAGCGTGAAAAGTCAAAACTTTTCCACAATACGTGACAACCATTTAATTTCTGAGCAACCGTGGCTCAATGGTTATCGCGTTCGGCTGTTAACCAATAGGTTGGTGGTTCGAGCCCACCCGGGAGCGGTGTTGTGGGATCTCAAATGTAACGTAAAAAGCCAAAGTTTTTCTACAAAACCTGACGACCATTTAATTTTTGGGCTTCCGTGGCGCAATGGTTAGCGCGTTCGGCTGTTAACCGAAAGGTTGGTGGTTCGAGCCCATCCGGGAGTGGTGTTGTGAAGTCTCAAATGTAACGTAAAAAGCCAAAGTTTTTCCACAATACCTGACGACCATTTAATTTTTGGGCTTCCGTGACGCAATGGTTAGCGCGTTCGGCTGTTACCGAAAAGTTGGTGGTTCGAGCCCATCCGGGAGCGTGTTGTGGGGTCTCAGATGTAGCGTGAAAAGTCACAACTTTTCGACAATACCTGACAACCATTCAATTTTCTGAGATTCCGTGACTCAATGGTTAGCGCGTTCGGCGGCTGTTAACCAAAAGGTTGGTGGTTCGAGCCCACCCGGGAGCGGTGTTATGGGATCTCAAATGTAAGGTAAAAAGTCAGAGTTTTTCCACAATAGCTGAAGACCATTTCATTTCTGAGCTTCTTTGGCTCCATGGTTAGCGCGTTCGGATGTTAACCAAAAGGTTGGTGTTCGAGCCCACCCGGGAGAGGCGTTGTGGAGTCTCAGATGTAGCGTGAAAAGTCATAACTTTTCCACAATACCTGACAACCATTTAATTTCTGAGCTTCCGTGGCTCAATGGTTAGAGCGTTCGGCTGTTAACCAATAAGTTCGAGCCCACACGGGAACGGTGTTATGGGATCTCAAATGTAACGTAAAAAGTCAGAGTTTTTCCACAATACCTGACGACCATTTATTTTTTGGGCTTCCGTAGAGCAATGGTTAGCGCGATCGGCTGTTAACCAAAAGGTTGGTGGTTCGAGCCCACCCGGGAGAGTTGTTATGGGATCTCAAATGTAAGGTAAAAAGTCAGAGTTTTTCCACAATAGCTGAAGACCATTTAATTTCTGAGCTCCCGTGGCTCAATGGTTATCGCGTTCGGCTGTTAACCAATAGGTTGGTGGTTCGAGCCCACCCGGGAGCGGTGTTGTAGGATATCAAATGTAACGTAAAAAGCTAAAGCTTTTCCACAATACCTGACAACCATTTAATTTCTGAGATTCCGTGGCTCAATGGTTAGCGCGTTCGGCTGTTATCCGAAAGGTTGGTGGTTCGAGCCCACACGGGAGCGGTGTTATGGGATCTCAAATGTAACGTAAAAAGTCAGAGTTTTTCCACAATACCTGACGACCATTTACTTTTTGGGCTTCCGTAGCTTAATGGTTAACGCGTTCGGTTGTTAACCGAAAGGTTGGTGGTTCGAGCCCACCCGGGAGAGGTGTTGTGGAGTCTCAGATGTAGCGTAAAAATTCAAAACTTTTCCACAATACGTGACAACCATTTAATTTCTGAGCTCCCGTGGCTCAATGGTTATCGCGTTCGGCTGTTAACCAATAGGTTGGTGGTTCGAGCCCACCCGGGAGTGGTGTTGTGGGATCTCAAATGTAACGTAAAAAGCCTAAGTTTTTCCACAATACCTGACGACCGTTTAATGTTTGGGCTTCCTTGGCGCAATGGTTAGCGTGTTCGGCTGTTAACCAAAAGGTTGGTGGTTCGAGCCCACCCGGGAGCGGTGTTATGGGATCTCAAATGTAAGGTAAAAAGTCAGAATTTTTCCACAACAGCTGAAGACCATTTCATTTCTGAGCTTCTTTGGCTCCATGGTTAGCGCGTTCGGATGTTAACCAAAAGGTTGGTGGTTCGAGCCCACCCGGGAGAGGCGTTGTGGAGTCTCAGATGTAGCGTGAAAGGTCATAACTTTTCCACAATACCTGACAACCATTTAATTTCTGAGCTTCCGTGGCTCAATGGTTAGAGCGTTCGGCTGTTAACCAATAGGTTCGAGCCCACACGGGAGCGGTGTTATGGGGTCTCAAATGTAACGAAAAAGTCAGAGTTTTTCCACAATACCTGACAACCATTTAATTTGTGGGCTTCCGTGGCGCAATGGTTAGCGCGTTCGGCTGTTAACCAAAAGGTTGGCTGTTCGAGCCCACCCGGGAGAGGTGTTGTAGAGTCTCAGATGTAGCGTGAAAAGTCATAACTTTTCCACAATTCCTGACAACCATTTAATTTCTGAGCTTCCGTGGCTCAATGGTTAGAGCGTTCGGCTGTTAACCAATAGGTTCGAGCCCATCCGGGAGTGGTGTTGTGGACTCTCAAATGTAACGTAAAAAGCCAAAGTTTTTCCACAATACCTGACGACCATTTAATTTTTGGGCTTCCGTGACGCAATGGTTAGCGCGTTCTGCAGTTAACCGAAAAGTTGGTGGTTCGAGCCCATCCAGGAGCGGTGTTGTGGGGTCTCAGATGTAGCGTGAAAAGTCACAACTTTTCCACAATACCTGAAAACCATTCAATTTCTGCGATTCCGTGGCTCAATGGTTAGCGCGTTCGGCTGTTAACCAAAAGGTTGGTGGTTCGAGCCCACCCGGGAGCGGTGTTATGGGATCTCAAATGTAAGGTAAAAAGTCAGAGTTTTTCCACAATAGCTGAAGACCATTTCCTTTCTGAGCTTCTTTGGCTCCATGGTTAGCGCGTTCGGATGTTAACCAAAAGGTTGGTGGTTCGAGCCCACCCGGGGGAGGTGTTGTGAAGTCTCAAATGTAACGTAAAAAGCCAAAGTTTTTCCACAATACCTGACGACCATTTATTTTTTGGGCTTCCGTGGCGCGATGGTTAGCGCGTTCGGCTGTTAACCGAAAGGTTGGTGGTTCGAGCCCACACGGGAGAGGTGTTCTGGAGTCTCAGATGTAGCGTAAAAAGTCAAAACTTTTCCACAATACATGACAACCATTTAATTTCTGAGCTCCCGTGGCTCAATGGTTATCGCGCTCGGCTGTTAACCAATAGGTTGGTGGTTCGAGCCCACCCGGGAGTGGTGTTATGGGATCTCAAATGTAAGGTAAAAAGTCAGAGTTTTTCCACAATAGCTGAAGACCATTTCATTTCTGAGCTTCTTTGGCTCCATGGTTAGCGCGTTCGGATGTTAACCAAAAGGTTGGTGGTTCGAGCCCACCCGGAAGAGGTGTTGTGGAGGCTCAGATGTAGCGTGAAAACTCATAACTTTTCCACAATACCTGACAACCATTTAATTTCTGAGCTTCCGTGGCTCAATGGTTAGAGCGTTCGGCTTTTAACCAATAGGTTGGTTCTTCGAGCCCACCCGGGAGCGGTGTTATGGGATCTCAAATGTAAGGTAAAAAGTCAGAGTTTTTCCACAATACCTGACGACCATTTATTTTTTGGGCCTCCGTAGCGCAATGATTAGCGCGTTCGGCTGTTAACCGAAAGGTTGGTGGTTCGAGCCCACTCGGGAGCGGTGTTGTGAAGCCTCAAATGTAACGTAAAAAGACAAAGTTTTTCCACCATACGTGACAACCATTTAATTTCCGAGCTCTTGGCTCAATGGTTATCGCGTTCGGCTGTTAACGAATAGGTTGGTGGTTCGAGCCCATCCGGGAGTGGTGTTGTGGGATCTAAAATGTAACGTAAAAAGTCAGAGTTTTTCCAAAATAAATGAAGACCATTTCATTTCTGAGCTTCTTTTGCTCCATGGCTAGCGGGTTCGGATGTTAACCAAAAGGTTGGAGGTTCGAGCCCACCCGGGAGAGGTCTTGTGGAGTCTCAGATGTAGCGTAAAAAGTCAAAACTTTTCCACAATACGTGACAACCATTTAATTTCTGAGCTTACGTGGCTCAATGGTTAGCGCGTTTGGCTGTTAACCAATAGGTTGGTGGTTCGAGCCTACCCGGGAGCGTTGTTGTGGGATCTCAAATGTAACGTAAAAAGCCAAAGTTTTTCCACAATACCTGACAAGCATTTAATTTCTGAGATTCCGTTGCTCAATGGTTAGCGCGTTCGGCTGTTAACCGAAAGGTTGCTGGTTCGAGCCTACCCGGGAGCGGTGTTGTGAAGTCTCAAATGTAACGTAAAAAGCCAAAGTTTTTCCACAATACCTGACGACCTTTTAACTTTTGGGCTTCCGTGGCGCAATGGTTAGCGCGTTCGGCTGTTAACCGAAAGGTTGGTGGTTCGAGCCCACCCGGGAGTGGTGTTATGGGATCTCAAATGTAAGGTAAAAAGTCAGAGTTTTTCCACAATAGCTGAAGACCATTTCATTTCTGAGCTTCTTTGGCTCCATGGTTAGCGCGTTCGGATGTTAACCAAAAGGTTGGTGGTTCGAGCCCACCCGGGAGAGGTGTTGTGGAGTCTCAGATGTCGCGTGAAAAGTCATAACTTTTCCACAATACCTGACAACTATTTAATTTCTGAGCTTCCGTGGCTCAATGGTTAGAGCGTTCGGCTGTTTTCTCAAATGAAACGTAAAAGTCAGAGTTTTTCCACAATACCTGACGACCATTTATTTTTTGGGCTTCCGTAGCGCAAGTGCTAGTTAATAATTCGAATTTAAAGTAAATGAGACAAATTAACCATCTTTATAAAACATTAATAAAATGAAGATATGTTTGCTTTTTTCATATCTGGTGGAATTTAAAAGAGGAAACAAAAAGGAAAAAGCCAACGGCACGCAGTGTTCCTAAGTACTGACAGCGCTCGACGCTGCTTAACTTCGGTGATCGGACGAGAACCGGTGTTTTCAGCGTGATATGGCCGTTGCCGAGAGTGCTAGTTAATAATTCGAATTTAAAGTAAGTGAGACAAATTAACCTTCATCTTTATAAAACAATATCAAAAAGAAGATATGTTTGCTTTTTTCATATCTATTGGAATTTAAAAGAGGAAAAAAAGTGAAAAAGCCAACGGGACGCACTGTTCCTAAGTGGTCTCCCTCCCAAGTACTGACTGCGCTCGACGCTGATTAACTTCGGTGATCAGACGAGAACCGGTGTTTTCAGCGTGATATGGCCGTTGCCGAGAGTTATAGTTAATAATTTGAATTTAATTAACCTTCATCTTTATAAAACAATAACAAAAAGAAGATATGTTTGTTTTTTCATATCTATTGGAATTTAAAAGACAACAAAAAAGTGAAAAAGCTAACGGCATGCAGTGTTCCTAAGTGGCCTGCCTCCCAAGTACTGACTGCGCTCGACGCTGCTTATCTTCGGTGATCGGACGAGAACCGGTGTTTTCAGCGTGATATGGCCGTTGCCGAGAGTGCTAGTTAATAATTTGAATTTAATTAACCTTCATCTTAACAAAACAATAAAAAAAGAAGGTATGTTTGCTTTTTTCATATCTGGTGGAATTTAAAAGAGGAAACAATAAGGAAAAAGCCAACGGCACGCAGTGTTCCCAAGTACTGACTGCGCTCGACGCTGCTTAACTTCGGTGATCGGACGAGAACCGGTGTTTTCAGCGTGATATGGCCGTTGCCGAGAGTGCTAGTTAATATTTCGAATTTAAATTAAGTGAGACAAATTAACCTTCATCTTTTTAAAACAATAACAAAAAGAAAATATGTTTGCTTTTTTCATATCTATTGGAATTTAAAAGAGGAAAAAAAAGTGAAAAAGCCAACGGCACGCAGTGTTCCTAAGTGGTCTCCCTCCCAAGTACTGACTGCGCTCGACGCTGCTTAACTTCGGTGATCGGACGAGAACCGGTGTATTCAGCGTGATATGGCCGTTGCCGACAGTACGATTACTAATTTGAATTTAATTAACCTTCATCTTTATAAAACAATAACAAAAAGAAGATATGTTTGCTTTTTTCATATCTGGTGGAATTTAAAAGAGGAAACAAAAAGGGAAAAGCCAACGGCACGCAGTGTTCAAAAGTACTGACTGCGCTCGACGCTGCTTAACTTCGGTGATCGGACGAGAACCGGTGTTTTCAGCGTGATATGGCCGTTGCCGAGAGTGCTAGTTAATAATTCGAATTTAAATTAAGTGAGACAAATTAACCTTCATCTTTTTAAAACAATAACAAAAAGAAAATATGTTTGCTTTTTTCATATCTATTGGAATTTAAAAGAGGGAAAAAAAGTGAAAAAGCCAACGGCACGCAGTGTTCCTAAGTGGTCTCCCTCCCAAGTACTGACTGCGCTCGACGCTGCTTAACTTCGGTGATCGGACGAGAACCGGTGTATTCAGCGTGATATGGCCGTTGCCGAGAGTGCTAGTTAATAATTTGAATTTAATTAACCTTCATCTTAATTAAACAATAACAAAAAGAAGGTATGTTTGCTTTTTTCATATCTGGTGGAATTTAAAAGAGGAAAAAAAAAGGAAAAAGCCAACGGCACGCAGTGTTCCCAAGTACTGACTGCGCTCGACGTTGCTTAACTTCGGTGATAGGACGAGAACCGGTGTTTTCAGCGTGATATGGCCGTTGCCGAGAGTGCTAGTTAATAATTGAAATTAAATTAAGTGAGACAAATTAACCTTTATCTTTTTAAAACAATAACAAAGAGAAAATATGTTTGCTTTTTTCATATCTATTGGAATTTAAAAGACAAAAAAAGTGAAAAAGCCAACGGCACGCAGTGTTCCTAAGTGGTCTCCCTCCCAAGTACTGACTGCGCTCGACGCTGCTTAACTTCGGTGATCGGACGAGAACCGGTGTTTTCAGCGTGATATGGCCGTTGCCGAGAGTGGTAGTTAATACTTTGAATTTAATTAACCTTCATCTTTTTAAAACAATAACAAAAAGAAAATATGTTTGCTTATTTCATATCTATTGGAATTTAAAAGACAAAAAAAAAGTGAAAAAGCTAACGGCAAGTAGTGTTCCAAAGTGCTCTCCCTCCCAAGTACTGGCTGCGCTCGACGCTGCTTAACTTCGGTGATCGGACGAGAACCGGTGTTTTCAGTGTGATATGGCCGTTGCCGAGAGTGCTAGTTAATATTTCGAATTTAAATTAAGTGAGACAAATTAACCTTTATCTTTTCAAAACAATAACAAAGAGAAAATATGTTTGCTTTTTTCATATCTATTAAAATTTAAAAGAGGAAAAAAAAGTGAAAAAGCCAACGGCACGCAGTGTTCAAAAGTACTGACTGCGCTCGACGCTGCTTAACTTTGGTGATCGGACGAGAAGCGGTGTTTTCAGCGT
Source organism: Phalangium opilio (assembly GCA_019434445.1). NCBI lineage: Eukaryota > Metazoa > Arthropoda > Arachnida > Opiliones > Phalangiidae > Phalangium > Phalangium opilio. The sequence continues at coordinate 3,383 of JAEQBA010003419.1, read as the reverse complement.
GATATGGCCGTTGCCGAGAGCGCTAGTTAATAATTCGAATTTAAATTAAGTGAGACAAATTAACTTTCATCTTTTTAAAACAATAACAAAAATATAATATGTTTGCTTTTTTCATATCTATTAAAATTTAAAAGAGGAAAAAAAAGTGAAAAAGCCAACTGCACGCAGTGTTCCTAAGTGGTCTCCCTCCCAAGTACTGACTGCGCTCGACGCTGCTTAACTTCGGTGATCGGACGAGAAAAGGTGTATTTAGCGTGATATGGCCGTTGCCGACAGTACTATTACTAATTTGAATTTAATTAACCTTCGTCTATATAAAACAATAACAAAAAGAAGATATGTTTGCTTTTTTCATATCTGATGGAATTTGAAAGAGGAAACAAAAAGGGAAAAGCCAACGGCACGCAGTGTTCAAAAGTACTGACTGCGCTCGACGCTGCTTAACTTCGGTGATCGGACGAGAACCGGTGTATTAAGCGTGATATGGCCGTTGCCGAGAGTGCTAGCTAATAATTTGAATTTAATTAACCTTCATCTTTATAAAATAACTAGCCGTTACCCGCGGCGTCGCTCGCGTGTATTAAGAACTTCCATCTAAAATGATATAAAGGATGTGTAGATTTTACTGATGACTAATATTTTTGTAGCACCCTAGGAGCGAAGGCACGCGGCACAGTCCGTCAGCCCGTCGGGATATTTTTTATTACTTTTCACGCGGACATTATTCCATAAAGAATTGTTTTTAAATTTTTGGCCGCCATTTAAAAAGATGGCAACAAATCGAACTCAAAATACCATTCAACCCGTCTATAGGTTAAAGGAAACCATTGTACTAAATATTTGTGAAATCGGTTGAAACGCGCGGACTTTATTGCATAGAGAATATTTTCTTACATTTCTGGGCGCCATTTTAAAAGATGGCGAAAAATCGAACCCGAAAGACCATTCAGCCCGTCTTAAGGTTAAAGCAAACCAGTGTACTAAATATTTGTGAAATCGGTTGAAACGCGCGTACTTAATTGCATAGAGAATATTTTTAACATTTCTGGGCGCCATTTTTTAAGATGGCAGCGGATTGGAAAAATCTTTCTTAGTACGCGCCTACTACTTATAAGTAACGTTCCTGCAAATTTTCAGCCTTCTTTGGGCTGGGCGTTGATTATCAGTCAGTCTGTCAGTCAGTCAGTCAGTCAGGACTTTGATTTATATAGATATAGATAACAAAAAGAAGATATGTTTGTTTTTTCATATCTGGAGGAATTTAAGAGGAAAGAAAAGTGAAAAAGCCAACGGCACGCAGTGTTCCCAAGTATAGACTGCGCTCGACGCTGCTTTAACTTCGGTGATCGGACGAGAACCGGTGTTTTCAACGTTATATGGCCGTTGCCGAGAGTGCTAGATAATAATTCGAATTTAAATTAAGTGAGACAAATTAACCTTCATCTTTTTAAAACAATAACAAAAATATAATATGTTTGCTTTTTTCATATCTATTAAAATTTAAAAGAGGAAAAAAAAGTGAAAAAGCCAACGGCACGCAGTGTTCCTAAGTGGTCTCCCTCCCAAGTACTGACTGCGCTCAACGCTGCTTAACTTCGGTGATCGGACGAGAACCGGTGTATTCAGCGTGATATGGCCGTTGCCGAGAGTGCTATTTAATAATTTGAATTTAATTAACCTTCATCTTTATAAAACAGTAACAAAAAGAAGATATGTTTGCTTTTTTCATATCTGGTGGAATTTAAAAGAGAAAAAAAAAAGGAAAAAGCCAACGGCACGAAGTGTTCCCAAGTACTGACTGCGCTCGAAGCTGCTTAACCTCGGTGATCGGACGAGAACCGGTGTTTTCAGCGTGATATGGCCGATGCCGAGAGTGCTAGTTAATAATTGAAATTAAAGTAAGTGAGACAAATTAACCTTCATCTTTTTAAAACAATAACAAAAAGAAAATATGTTTGCTTATTTCATATCTATTGGAATTTAAAAGACAAAAAAAAGTGAAAAAGCTAACGGCAAGTAGTGTTCCAAAGTGCTCTCCCTCCCAAGTACTGGCTGCGCTCGACGCTGCTTAACTTCGGTGATCGGACGAGAACCGGTGTTTTCAGTGTGATATGGCCGTTGCCGACAGTACTATTACTAATTTGAATTTAATTAACCTTCATCTATATAAAACCATAACAAAAAGAAGATATGTTTGCTTTTTTCATATCTGGTGGAATTTAAAAGAGGAAACAAAAAGGGAAAAGCCAACGGCACGCAGTGTTCAAAAGTACTGACTGCGCTCGACGCTGCTTAACTTCGGTGATCGGACGAGAACCGGTGTATTAAGCGTGATATGGCCGTTGCCGAGAGTGCTAGTTAAAAATTCGAATTTAAATTAAGTGAGACAAATTAACCTTCATCTTTTTAAAATAATAACAAAAAGAAAATATGTTTGCTTTTTTTCATATGTATTGGAATTTAAAAGAGGAAAAAAAGTGAAAAAGCCAACGGCACGCAGTGTTCCTTAGTGGTCTCCCTCCCAAGTACTGACTTCGCTCGTCGCTGCTTAACTCCGGTGATCGGGCGATAACCGGTGTATTAAGCGTGATATTGCCGTTGCCGAAAGTGCTAGTTAATAATTTGAATTTAATTAACCTTCATCTTTATAAAATAATAACAAAAAGAAGATATGTTTGTTTTTTCATATCTGGAGGAATTTAAGAGGAAACAAAAGTGAAAAAGCCAACGGCACGCAGTGTTCCCAAGTATAGACTGCGCTCGACGCTGCTTTAACTTCGGTGATCGGACGAGAACCGGTGTTTTAAACGTTATATGGCCGTTGCCGAGAGTGCTAGATAATAATTCGAATTTAAATTAAGTGAGACAAATTAACCTTCATCTTTTTAAAACAATAACAAAAATATAATATGTTTGCTTTTTTCATATCTATTAAAATTTAAAAGAGGAAAAAAAAGTGAAAAAGCCAACGGCACGCAGTGTTCCTAAGTGGTCTCCCTCCCAAGTACTGACTGCGCTCAACGCTGCTTAACTTCGGTGATCGGACGAGAACCGGTGTATTCAGCGTGATATGGCCGTTGCCGAGAGTGCTATTTAATAATTTGAATTTAATTAACCTTCATCTTTATAAAACAGTAACAAAAAGAAGATATGTTTGCTTTTTTCATATCTGGTGGAATTTAAAAGAGAAAAAAAAAAAAAGCCAACGGCACGAAGTGTTCCCAAGTACTGACTGCGCTCGAAGCTGCTTAACCTCGGTGATCGGACGAGAACCGGTGTTTTCAGCGTGATATGGCCGATGCCGAGAGTGCTAGTTAATAATTGAAATTAAAGTAAGTGAGACAAATTAACCTTCATCTTTTTAAAACAATAACAAAAAGAAA
>JAEQBA010003418.1:0-14208 GCA_019434445.1 Phalangium opilio | reverse complement strand
ACACTCGAGAGTACATGTCGTTATTCACCTCTCTAAACACATACAGAAAAAACAAGGGAAATTTTATCACGTACGAAGAGTACAAAAAAGGTTACGCTTTGTACTGCCTAGATTTAAGCCCGGATGAAAATGCGGGGGCTAGTCATCTTTCTTTGCCCCGACAAGGAAATCTACGTATCAATATGAAATTTAAAAACAATTTACCACACAATGTCACGTGCATAATTTATTCCGAATTCGAAAATTCTATTATGATAACTAGGGATCGCTCGGTGTTATTTAATCCCGAGTAAAAAGGCTCTATATAACCTCTGATTTAAGAAGCATTCTCTCATAACCGGTTAGAGATGAATCAAGTACACTACCTATCGGAGAAACAAAACATTTACGTTGGAAGCGGAATTCTTCCCGTCTTCAATGTCAAAGGACTCGATACTAAAACCGAAGCGTCTTTCGACAGTTGTATTTGGAATAGTATATGGACTTTTGAAGCGGATATTGACGCTTTCTTTAACGGAATAACGGGACGATTTCTGACTTGGTTAGTTGACGGTACTCAGAGAGTTAAACTAGAATGCTTCGTATGTCAGAGAGGAAAAATAGTTGATATTCGTCAATATATTAGAGGATCGAATAATAGATATAATATTCTATTCTCAACATCGAAAGGATTTTCATTAAATAAGGACAGTTGGTTAAGGTTAAAGAACTTGAAAAATGTCATTGGTAGCGAATTAAAGCGAAAAGAAGAGGCCAGAGAAATAATGAAGAAGATTATCTTGGACAGTTTGACCAATATTTTATTTAATTTCACTGATTCGTGCGAAAATATCAGCTGTCATAACGAAATCGCCCACGATATCACTTGTTTACCCACGGATACTAATTGGAGCGAGAGAGTGGAGAAAAACCTAATTAGAGCTATTCCGTTGCTTAACTACGAAAGAATTCTAGAATCCTTTGTCGAGGAATACGGAGATTACGAAGACGACGTCTCAATTTTATTTAACGATATTCTCGGAAATTTTGTCGGTCTAAAAACTGAACTAATGTACGGTTAAAAATATACAGGGTGTTTCTGATAAGTCTGCCATAAATCAAGGGGCGTGTTCTTTGGGTCAAACTGAGTGGAAAGTGTCAAAGAACATGGGGTGTACAAGAATTTGCAACGAAGATATGGCCCCCCAAACATTGGCCCCTAAAACAAGAAAATATTCGAATATGTAGACTAAAACAAATTCAGCCTTATCAACTTGTTTAGAAATAATGAGACAATTTCAATAGTTTCCCTCTAACATCGTTATTGAACTTTCACCTGGCAGAAGTGTATTAAATGAGTAGAAGTATGCCTACTCTAGTAAAGTAAATTCAAAGTATCATGGTACCTTTCGGTTGGTATTACTTTTATTCTTAACAAGTTAACATGGACGTTACAGGTATTGTTCAAAATGTCCACCAACGGCGTTAAGACAAACATGAACCCGTCTTTCGAAAGATTCTTGGACATGTTGGAAGATTCCTGGCATGTTCCTGATTGTTTGACAACCTTCAATAATTCGTCTTCGCAAGTCTTCCTCATCACGGACTTCATTCTTGTACACGATGTCTTTGAGATGACCCCAAAGATAGAAATCGCACGGATTTAAATCCGGAGATCTGGCTGGCCACGCAACTGGTCCTCCACGCCCAATCCACCTCAAATTAAACGTAGCATTAAGATGTTCTCTAACTGCACGGCTGAAATGTGGGGGTGCCCCGTCGTGCATAAACCACATGTCACGAAGTAATGCTAACGGTATGTCCTCGAGTAGTTCAGGTAAAGTGTCTCTTAAGAACGTGAGATATGCTTCACCATTTAGTCTGGGTGGAAGAAAATGCGGACCTAGTAAATGATTACCGACAATGCCGCACCATACGTTTAAAGAAAATTGCTGTTGGTGACTTCTAACACTAGTTGCGTGTGGGTTTAATTGGCGCCATTCGTGGTGGTTGTGATAGTTCAGAATTCCATCCCGGGAAAAATGTGCCTCGTCGGTTACTAAAAGGACCCGTGGAAATTGATTGTCCTCTACTCTGGCCAAAAATCACTCGCAAAAGTCGATGCGTCTTGGATAATCTGCCGGGTTAAGAGCTTGCACCTTTTGAATATGATACGGGTGAAACTGATGTCCGCGGAGAATTCGCCAGACCAAAACGTGATTAACATGTAATTGTCGTCCAACTTGTCTGGTACTTGTCGAGGGGTCCTCATCGAACATGGCAAGGACGTCTTCCTCGATTTCCTCCATGTCTTCTGGAATGTCTCGCTCTCGAACGTTGTTGGGTTGTACTTGTCCGATGTCCCTCAAGCGCCTGTCAACAGCCTCGAACGTACGACGATTTGGTATGCGTCGTTGCGGAAATTGTTCCTGGTATCGCCGCTGTGTTTCCACTGAATTGCCCTGCGCCAGTCCATACATGAGATGCATGTCTGCATATTCTGCATTGGTATACGCCATACTGTACTACCACACGTTCGTTCGAAGTGATACTGTGACGTTATCAACAACATCGCGTTACTTTATAGCAAACCACCGTTTAGTTTTTACGTTTGCGTCATGACTGTCAGCATTGTTTTTTATTCATAAACGTAAACAATAAACGGTGGTTTGCTAAAAAGTCTTTGGGGTCATCTCAAAGATTTTTTTGACATCGTGTACAAGAATGAAGTCCGTGAATAAAAAACAATGCTGACAGTCATGACGCAAACGTAAAAACTAAACGGTGGTTTGCTATAAAGTAACGCGATGTTGTTGATAACGTCACAGTATCACTTCGAACGAACGTGTGGTAGTACAGTATGGCGTATACCAATGCAGAATATGCAGACATGCATCTCATGTATGGACTGGTGCAGGGCAATTCAGTGGAAGCACAGCGGCGATACCAGGAACAATTTCCGCAACGACGCATACCAAATCGTCGTACGTTCGAGGCTGTTGACAGGCGCTTGAGGGACATCGGACAAGTACAACCCAACAACGTTCGAGAGCGAGACATTCCAGAAGACATGGAGGAAATCGAGGAAGACGTCCTTGCCATGTTCGATGAGGACCCCTCGACAAGTACCAGACAAGTTGGACGACAATTACATGTTAATCACGTTTTGGTCTGGCGAATTCTCCGCGGACATAAGTTTCACCCGTATCATATTCAAAAGGTGCAAGCTCTTAACCCGGCAGATTATCCAAGACGCATCGACTTTTGCGAGTGGTTTTTGGCCAGAGTAGAGGACAATCAATTTCCACGGGTCCTTTTAGTAACCGACGAGGCACATTTTTCCCGGGATGGAATTCTGAACTATCACAACCACCACGAATGGCGCCAATTAAACCCACACGCAACTAGTGTTAGAAGTCACCAACAGCAATTTTCTTTAAACGTATGGTGCGGCATTGTCGGTAATCATTTACTAGGTCCGCATTTTATTCCACCCAGACTAAATGGTGAAGCATATCTCACGTTCTTAAGAGACACTTTACCTGAACTACTCGAGGACATACCGTTAGCATTACTTCGTGACATGTGGTTTATGCACGACGGGGCACCCCCACATTTCAGCCGTGCAGTTAGAGAACATCTTAATGCTACGTTTAATTTGAGGTGGATTGGGCGTGGAGGACCAGTTGCGTGGCCAGCCAGATCTCCGGATTTAAATCCGTGCGATTTCTATCTTTGGGGTCATCTCAAAGACATCGTGTACAAGAATGAAGTCCGTGATGAGGAAGACTTGCGAAGACGAATTATTGAAGGTTGTCAAACAATCAGGAACATGCCAGGAATCTTCCAACATGTCCAAGAATCTTTCGAAAGACGGGTTCATGTTTGTCTTAACGCCGTTGGTGGACATTTTGAACAATACCTGTAACGTCCATGTTAACTTGTTAAGAATAAAAGTAATACCAACCGAAAGGTACCATGATACTTTGAATTTACTTTTCTAGAGTAGGCATACTTCTACTCATTTAATACACTTCTGCCAGGTGAAAGTTCAATAACGATGTTAGAGGGAAACTATTGAAATTGTCTCATATTTCTAAACAAGTTGATAAGGCTGAATTTGTTTTAGTCTACATTTTCGAATATTTTCTTGTTTTAGGGGCCAATGTTTGGGGGGCCATATCTTCGTTGCAAATTCTTGTACACCCCATGTTCTTTGACACTTTCCACTCAGTTTGACCCAAAGAACACGCCCCTTGATTTATGGCAGACTTATCAGAAACACCCTGTATGTCACTCTTATCTCGCGTGTATTGGGTCTAAAATGGATTACTCTAAGGCGTCTGAAAATATTCCGAGAGGATTTGAAATCGTTGGAATGCGTTACCTCGGAGAAGAGCAAAATGAATTTAATATCGAAATTGCTCGATAAACGGTGCCAAGGGACCAGGAGATATTCGCCAGAGAACAACCACTACCGAAGCTAATGTCCTAAATGATCCAGTGTTTAATGACGTATCTATTTAAAATATATTCTTGGAAATTTTGTCGGTCTAAAAACAATGTATTGTTAATTTTTAAATAACCGAATAAAATATAAATTACTCTTATTGTTGCGTTTCCTATACCTACGTTATATATCAATTTTTTCCTTATTTAGAAAATATTCCAGAATATTGTATCTCTCCCTCTTATATATTACCCTACAACTACGTTATATTATCAGATATCATTTTCGATCTTGTTTAGAAAAAATGTCTCTCTCAAACGCGTACTACGACCCCGAAAATCCCTCCTCTTTTTCCGGATTGGATAAATTAATGAAAGGAGTTCCTCAGTCTTCGAGGAAAGAAGTTGAGAGTTTTCTATTAAAACAACCCACCTATACTATTCATCGTTATCGTCGATTAAAGTTTCCTCGCAACAAAATTACAGTGACATCTATGGATGAGACTCATCAGGCTGATTTAATAGTTTTAGATAAACTTTCCAGATACAACAAGGGTATGAAATATTTGTTAAGTAATATAGATGTTTTGAGTAAATACGCCTACGTTGTACCTATTAAAAACAAGACTTCCGCGGAAGTTATAAGAGCTTTCAAAATAATACATAAAGATGTTGTACCCACGAATATAAATACGGACGCTGGCTCTGAATTTTTAGCTAAACCAGTTCAGCAATATTTTAAAGAGAAAGGTATTCATCACTACGTAGCTTACGGGAATAAAAAAATTGCGATCTGCGAGAGATTTAACAGAACGGTTCAAGAGAAAATACACAAATTCATGACTAGTGCGGATACTCGTAGCTATCTGGGTGCGTTACCAAAAATAGTTAAGGCTTACAATTACTCGATACACCGCTCAACGGGTATCGCGCCAGTCAATGTTAATCTACAAAATGAGCATAAGGTGTGGTACCGTCTTTTCGGTACCATTAAACCTGGGACAAAACCAAAGCTAAAAGAAGGTGATTTAGTAAGGTTGAGTAAATTTGAAAAAACCTTTTCAAAGGGATATAAAGGCTACTTTACAAAAGAGATCTTTATTATTGATAAGGTTTTGTACCGTAATCCTCCAGTATACGTTGTTAAAGACAAAAATAACGAAATAATTAAAGGAACGTTTTACGAATACGAACTATCTAAAGTGATATGAATACGTTACAAATAAATCAAATATTATCATGCGACCAGAGGACAAAACCCTACTACCTAGGTACTTTTCCTAGAGACATGCTTCCCAGGAAACCTAAAAAGAAGAAATTTTGTTTTGTTCTGAACACGGAGAGAGCCGAGGATCCTGGACTTCATTGGGTAGCCATTTACGTTGAAAATGGCGAAGGTAATTTTTTCTGCAGCTACGGGCAGAGCCCGGATACGTATAAAATTAACCTGGCCAAATACGCGTCCAGATGGATCTATAACGATAAATTAATTCAAGATATGTTCTCCCTTTGTTGCGGACCTCATTGTATATTCTTCCTTATTCAAAGATGTCTGGGAAATTCGTTTCAAAGAGTTCTGAAAATGTATGAAAATAAAACGGAAATTAACGACGCCTTATCTTTATGGAATATCTGCCTTCACTTGTTAAGACATAGATATGAAAAATGTAATCAATAAAATATTAAAGTTGTAATGTTTAATAATCAGATACATTTGTATTGAATGCGAGAATAAAAATATTTATTATTCGATTATAATTTTTTATATAAATTGTAATTATCATGCTTTTATATATAATCAGATACATGATTTTTATATACTCAAATACATGCTTTTATATAATCAGATACGTGTTTTTCAATATAATGAGTTAGATGCTTTTATATAAAATGTAATAATCATTATTAAGGTTATTTTTTTGCCTTTCTATAAGTTACCCATTCGATCTTAGATTCGGGCTTTTGAAGCTCTTTCAAGCTAGCTTCGCGATCTTTTTTTATTTTGGCTTGTGTAGGGTACGGTTTTGATTTCGTAGATGGAATTTTCGCGAGTCTTTTTTTCGGCGAAGTCTCATCGTTAGGGTTAAGTTTCCGGAACTTTGAACCAGAAGCGCCCTTCGTTGATAAGGCCTGTTGAGACGCCACGGGCTGATTCGGTACCATGGGTGTTAAAACTGGCATACTAGGCGTTTGAGACGTCCCGGACTGTTTCGGTACCACGGGTCCCATGGGTGTTAAAATTGGCATACTGGTCGTTCGAGAGAGTGACGCTGGCGTAGTAAACGATATCGCCGGTGTTTGACCCATTGCTGTACTACTCATTATAGGCTGTGGGGTAGTCAGACTCGAGGAGATATTAAAAGGGATACTTTGGGGAGGGGTAGCGACATTAGTAGGGACATTTTGGGAGGGGGTAGAGATATTAATAGGTATATTCTGGATAGGGGTAGGCCACGATGGAGGAATCCAAGACGAGGATGAAGGACTTAGAGGCTGTATTTTACTCGACACTCCGGGTGCTGGAAAAGACGAATTCGTTGTAGGTGGCAAGATAGTAACGCTTGGTGGCTCCGCTAAACTCTTTAAAGATAAATATTTTTGAAGAGTTAAAAGGTACTCCTTCAATTTTTCCTCGGCAGAACCAGGTTTTCTCAGTACCTCTTTAATGGCGTTGTCTAAACTGTTAACTTCCTTTTGATTGTCCGTCAGTAAAGCCGCTGGTACTAAAACGCACTTTTTCATTATCTAGTAAAGACCGAAGCTATTGTCGGTATTAACATTGAAAGCAACGCCGGCCAGAATCCTCCTACCTGTTTAATTAACACCTGTCGCCTCTTTTTGTCGCTTAAACCTCTCTTGGATAAATACCTTATAACGTTTTTGTAACGTTGAAGTCTTTTCTTTTTATGACGATTCAATGGAATACCGCCGTTCTTCAAATTATAACAAATACCGCTTATACAATCCAATTGGGGTCGCGTACACTTTGATATTAAAAGTTTTCTTTGTTTCACACCGCTTTTACGCAAGAGATTTAAAAAGGGTAATTGATTCCTAACCGACACGGGTAAAGGCATGTCTCGAAATGAGGTTAAATAAATTGAGATTTATATTTTATGGATTATTATTTTCTAACGTAGATTACCATCGGTCCTTCATTAGGGAATATATTGGACCTAAGTCTTAAACTATTATCGGTACTTTGTTTTAGATCTATTAAGATATAAGAATACGCTTTTTCGGTACACTCTTCGTACGCTTCTGTTAGGCGTTTGGTGTCTGTAGGAAAAAGCTGACGACTTAAATAGCGAACCTGGTTATTATCCCTAGGATTTTTAAACATAACGATATAAGAACAGTTCAATGATATATTTCTAGAATATTTACCTGGGTTAAAGACATTTTGAGACAGCAGCACGATGCTTAAAGATAAATGATGACTCCCGACACAAAAAAGATTACTTATAAACTCCTGTTTGGTACAGGTGTTAGCTAGATCGTCTAGGATTAAAAGATTATTTATTCTCTTATCAAAAAAATCAGAATCATTAGGAATTAGTCCTTCGTGGAATTCAATAGGTAAAAAGAGTTTCAGTTCATCAAAAATGTCCTGATAAACACTATAGCAATAGACTATTCTATCAGGAGGTTTGTCCATGATAATGTCTTTATATTTGAGTAAATTTATTACCCACGTTGTTTTCCCCGAGCTGCTTGGGCCAGCCAGTAAAATGGTCATCGGTGTTTCTAAGCGGAGGCGATACTCTAACCCGTTCTCCATTTTTAAAACGTTCTCTAATATCGTCTATGAACTCGTAGTTGACTCGATCTTCGTACGGTATCACTCTCACTTTAACAAGGTGGGAAAACGTGACCCGATGTTTAGTGGTCCGTTTTCTCATTTGACGTGGCAGACGGGTCTTGATGATTTAAATATCCGTAAGGAAGTGTTGTGTAATCCTCTAAGACTCTACGTTTATTGAAACTATATCCAAAGGTTTTCTTTAGATTGCCTAATAAAAGTGTAGCTGTTTCTTTACGTCTTACAACATTAAATGGAACGGTGACCGACAAAGTTTTAGAGGGACTATATAAAACACTTTTAATCGAATCAAAGTTAATGATTTCTTCATTTCTTCTGTTAAGGGTAATACCTTTCATTTTAATAACAGATTTACCGTCTGTGGTACGGTAAGCGTACGACTTAGGCCCTGTCGAGACAAATTCGAGAATCGTCTCACCCTTTAACTCATCCGTCCAACACCCTAGATTACTAGATAAGGGTGGTAGATATTCCCCTTCCTTTGTTACAACTATACATGAATCAGTGTCACAATAAAGTAACCTCTTACCCATTTTACTTATCGTATTATACAACTCGATACGTCCTAATGAACTAACAAAGGAAGCTATCGTGGGACTTCCTTTGTAGTAGGTAGGAGCGTATTCTTTTTTTAGTTTATAACTGACTAAACAGATTTTATCGTTTACCGGTTTCAGGTCTAACAGTTCTTTCGTTTCATCAGTTATTATCTGAACTAATCCAGCGTAAGAGTCAATGTATACATTTTTTCTCTTATCCGTATTGTAACCCATTTTTCCCCAAAGCGAATTTAGACATAGTTTACTAATGGCGCGGAGAGTGGGGTTGTCCACTATCTCTTCTTTATTAATAACTATTCCTTCTCGGTCATAAATTGATTTTAAATACGCTTCTTTTTGCTCTTCGCTTTCTATTCCCGAAGGCCAACCTGAACTAGATTGTTTAATTTTAAGGTAACAATCAATGAACGTGTCAAATAAACCGGTATTTTCTTTTCTGTCAAACTTATCTTTGTAATGTTGGACTTCAAAAAACTCTAGAATCTTATATCCATTTTTAACTGCTAGATATACCTCGGGACTTGGCCAACAACCACAGAAGGATCTTTCTTCCGAATTATGTGTACAGACTGATTGTTCAGTTTCAACGCATTTTAAACACAAAGCAAAGAAAAGTTTCTTTTTAGTTTTAATTGGAAGGACAGGCAAAAATAGATTTTCAGGCGCTAATACTCGACAAGAAATAAGACCGAAATAAAAATTAGGTTCAAAGTTGAAGTCTTTCGTAATAATTTCAGGATGACCTTTAGGAAATACGCCCCATTTACATACGTAAGGATAGAGCGAGCAGATATCTAGGTATTGAATAGACTCGCCCGGTTTTGCCTTATAATACAGACATATACACTCGCTTCTTCCCCCGTACAAGGCACTCCTGGATCCAATTGGTTGTTTAAATTTTAAACTGTCACAATAGAGTTTAGCGTCAGGATCATCTCGTAATCTCTCATTGAACTCGCATTCCCAAATATTGAGGTGTTCGGCGTTCGGTAAAATCTTTTTTAGATAATTTTCCCTATCTAGAGTTCTTTCGTAGACATTTCTGTTTAGATCTTTAACTATAGGATTGTACTCGTAATGTTTTGTGTGTTTTACACATCCGTGATAGACGCATCCGTTATAGTTTAAAACAATTTCAGGATTTTTACAATATCCGTCTATTAAATAGTTTGACACCCTTTTTTCCCCTTCCAATGACAAGGCAGTTTGAAATTTTACCCCGCGTAATTTTTCTTCCAAGGCTATACACTTTAAGGCTCCGATACTAAAATTTCCACGAAAACCCTTTGCAGGTACGACACCTAGTGTGTATTTTTCAAGATGTTTGTGAAGGAAAATATTAGTTACTGTTCCCGCTATGGTAATACCACCTACGTTAAGCACGTCGACCCCGGAGACATTCCTAAATAACTCTCTAAATTTTTCCATTCCTAATTGTAGGACCTTAACATCTTGAATAGCGTATGTTTCAAGCTCCTGTCTCAGATTATAGGGCTTATCCTTTCTTTCCGAATACCATTTCATAAAATCCGCGTGCTCCTTATCTTTAAAATTATCGGGCTCAAATTGATGTATCTCGGGTATAGGGCCTACATAGTCTAACGTTTTTTCATTATGGAACAGATGCGGGAAATAGTCTTTTTTTTCTTCCCCGAGATCGAATGTAGATGAAAATTTTCTTAAGGGGACACTAATAAATCTGTAACTGTCAATGAATTTGATCTTTAGATTTTTTAAGAAGAGTGCCATGATTTTTGAACCGTTGAAGATAGGCTCAGGAACTATATTCCTTCTAAGTATTTCTTTCAATATAAAGAAAAAATCGAACCCTGCCCCGTTATGAGCGCAGCAGATTACATCGGAAAACAACATTCGCGCAACCTTTACTTTCTTATTTCCCTTTTTAATAGAGCTTGTCTCACATTGGAAAAGATAGTCTATAAAATCCTTTATACAATCAAAGCCCCTAAAGACACGAATGGTAAATTCTTTTGAATCAACGGATTCTTGCGCAGCGGAAACCAAGAGTACGGGAGTGTGTTCATTATTTAAAGGGATAGTTTCACAATCGAAGTATAGAAGACGAACAGGAGGATAATCAATATCTAGGGGCATCACCCAACAATGATTTTTTTCATGCGTAATTTTACAATTTTTACACGTTAGATCACACTTATGATTTGGTTTTATTTCGCGAGCGCAATTTCCGCATCGTTTCAAAGAATCACATGTTCCGTTTCCCTTATGGTTATTAAAACATTCGGTTCCCTTTAAATATCTATTACACTCCTCGCATCTTATGAGTTTATACTCGTCTTTTTCGTGATAAGCCTCAGTTGTTTGACAGCGGTAACACATAGCCGTTTCCGAACAAGAATGACTAGATTTTTCTTCCGGACCGTAAAATAGGGTTAAACAGTATTGACAATAAGCCCTAGCCGCGAACATTGAGGTATAAGACCGTACAACATGCATATGATTTCCAACTTTGAGGAGGAAAATTTTTTTTCCTTGTGAGGACCTATAAATATTTTCTCAAACTTCTCTTCCGCGGAAAAAATTACAATCTGGTAATCTGACAGGGCATTTTGAAACTTTTGAACACCCAATAAATCTACAGGACCCTCCGGGAGTTCGGCTAATGCGTGTAACTCTAAAGCCGCGGTTTTTTGGGAAGGGTGGTCTACATTTCTTAATAATCGGAACCTCCATTGATTAAACTCGTTTAGCTTTCCTATTGATTTTAAGTAAGTTCGATCAGCTAGACTTTTACCCACGGCTAAGGCTCTAGAAACGCATAGAGTATCATTATTTCTAATAGGTATGTAAGCATAACCTTGGTCAATATATTTATCCAGTTCAGCTATAGTTCGATTATGCACCGCTTTTCTACCTGTCATTGGAACATTGCATTTTAAAAGAATAACATCAATTTTTAGAGAACCCTCTAATAAAAGACTACGTTTGGACTGAGCCACCTTTTCGATACTAGAGAGTAATCGATCAGGAGTTAACTCATTTATCGCCATAAATCTTAAATTTACAGGGTTCTCTAACGCGTCGGAGCTTATGGCGAATCTAATTAAGTTATACTCTTCATTATTTTGCGTGATTTGGTTTATAAGAGATGTTAATATTTGGGAAAGTTGATCATGAATTTTGGTTAATTTTAGTTCTTCTAAGTTACGGAATTTAACATTATATTCTGTTGTAATACATTTATATTTTCTAGATTTTCGATTAGATATTTTATCTATCTTGAAATATTGTTCAGGTCTAAATTTTGTGGATAAATCGATGGGATAAAGTTCATCATCTGAGGATGACGAAGTGTCCGACATTTTTTCTTAATGGGAAGTGTCCGACATTTTTTCTTAATGGGAAAGTTCTTCAAATCTATTGATTGTTTTCTCCAAGGCAACTATTATGTTATGGAGATCGTCTGAATCTCTAATTACGAACTGCTTCTCATAGGGTTGTCCTCTGTATTTAAAGATGGCTATTTCTCGATCAGGCGTGGCGGCTATTTGAATGGGTTCTTCTGACATATATACCGTTGCGCCCCAATCTCCCAGAGCGTTGTTCAGAATTGATTTAAGTTCAAATGCGCTCTCGTATTTAATACATATACCGTCCTTAGTAGGGATGGGAAACGGTTTTCGAGGGTTCTTTGATTTCGCGTACCTCCTAATATCGATGTATAAAGTACCCCTGAACGACGATATTTTAACTCCTAATAATCTATCCCGGCCATATTCTATTATATGATCTTTCCAATCTTCCTTTTTATATCCCGACTGAGATAACAAGGTCTCTACTTCTTTGTCACAGGATTGTGTCGTATCCTTTGATTCGGCCTATTGAAATAACTATTTCCTATAAACTAAATATTCTAATCTCATTGAAAAAGTATAAAGCACTCACCATTCTCAGGAATAGAAATTTCTTGCTGCGGGATGTTAGTGCAGTAATTTCGGCACGAATGAATCTCAAACGTTGAGTCTGAGCTTTTATACTATACGGGTTTTATCTTTTCTAGATATAAGTCCAAGAGATCTATTCTTTAATGTAAGGGGTATGAATACCTCTGTCTCATAATACACGGTTTCATATTACTTAACTACGTCAATATATGTATATAGATTGAGTAATATTAAATTCGTATCTTTTATTTTTCATACTTCAACGACATCTGCTTCTCTTTACTTTTTATCGAAATTGTTTAATTATAACCTTTAGGTCAAAATTAAATCAGTTATCGGCGTGTGATAATTTATAACTAACTCTTTCCCATCGCGATGAACGTATTTTATTTACGCTATAATATTAAATTTCATCCGTATCTTTTATTTTTTAAGTCTCCAAACACATCTGGTTTTCATTTTATATAAATCGTTCAATAGTAATCTTAGGAATAAACTTAGTTATCGATATTTTATAACTCTCTTTCCTATCGTCGATGACCGTCTTTATTTACGTTATTACATGTGTATAGATTCAATAATATTAAATTTCATTCGTATCTTTTATTTTTAAGTCTCCAAACACATCTGGTTTTCATTTTATATAAATCGTTCAATAGTAATCTTAGGAATAAACTTAGTTATCGATATTTTATAACTCTCTTTCCTAGCGTCGATGACCGTCTTTATTTACGTTATTACATGTGTATAGATTCAATAATATTAAATTTCATTCGTATCTTTTATTTTCAAAGTCTTCGAACACATCTGTTTTTCTTTACTTTTTTACCCAACTCTTCACGAGTAATCTTAAGGTTACAGTTAACTATCGAAAATTTTATAACTAACTTATACTATAATCTTTGAACGGTTTCGTGTTACTATCGGACTCCTAGTATACTCATGGGTGAGAAATATGTATAAATACAACGTTAAAGCCTTTGTATTCTCTACAACGAAAACTTTCATAAACTCAATAGCTTGCTCTTCTAGTCTCGCAACAAAAAATGTAAGTATTTTTCCAGTATTTTAAAATGGTTAGTAGTAACCCTTATCTTAATGTCTTTTAGTTTCTAAAACATCACTATATATCTCTAAACATCACCTCTTTACTCATTCCGTTACAACTCTTCTAAATTTAAATCTATAAAATGTAAGTATTTTTCAAGTATTTTAAAATGGTTAGTAGTAACCCTTATCTTAATGTCTTTTAGTTTCTAAAACATCACTATATACCTCTAAACATCACCTCTTTACTCATTCCGTTACAACTCTTCTAAATTTAAAGCTATAAAATGTATGTAATTTCTCCGGTAATTTTAAAATGGTTAGTCAATAGTAATACTTATCTTCTTATAGTTTCTAACGCCTCATCTTTATTTTATTTTTTAAAACTTAAAATATATATAATGTACGTATTTTCTATTAGATTTAA
>JAEQBA010003417.1:102480-130107 GCA_019434445.1 Phalangium opilio | reverse complement strand
TTTGCGGCGTTTACTTCCACGGGGAATGTAATGCCTGCCATGTGTATTTCATTGCTACACCTTGTTAAGCACTGGGGTTATTATTTTTAGGGTGTAAATGAGCCAAAATTGACCATAGGAAACACTTATGCAAGTTTCTTAGGGTTTCAAAGTACGTACCCCCGTGAAGTGGAAGGTACGTTATAATATTAATCTGTAAAAATTGGATTCTATCTAGTACCCACCCACTACCAGTCTCCTCATACTCTTCCATTAAACGTTTCAGGCTCAAAATTGCTAAGTCCATCTGTCCAGGGATAACGTCAGGTGTTAAAACGCGTAAGATGCTAAGTTTCGGGTCCAGTGATAGATCAAACATTCCGCCTCCTCGTTAGTATTAGCTAAATCCCTGGTGTAGCGAGCCCTGACAGTTAAATAGCACTTAATACCCCAAGCTCTTGACAATTTATCACGTTAATAATTTTCTATCGCTACCCTATGTCTACCTATGTACTGATCTACGTCAGTCTCGACCGCTAAAGGTGTGAAAGTTGCACAAAAAATAGCATTACCTAGAACCTCAAACTCCTCTTGCTGGTCGTGAAGGGATCTTCTAGCAAGGCGACGATTGGTTCAGGTTCATCAGGTGGCTGCCCCACCCTCTTGCTGATCCATGAAACCTTGAATGTCATGGGCCTCCTGGCTCGACAGTCCCGGAAAGTCTAGCTCCTCCTCTCCGTCCATGAAAAGGTTGAGGTCACGGGCCTTCTGGCTCGAAAGCTCCGGAAAGTCTCCTTCTTTCTCTAACTCTTTCTTAAAGACAGTAAAAAATCTTAATCTCAGGGATAATTACAAGTATTTTGGGTGTTAAGCCGTAACAGTTTTTTTCTTACCTTCTGTAAAGAACTTCTAACAGAAACCTGGGAACAGTCAGGAACTTGTCCAGAACAGAAAATGAATAGCTGATTTACACGCCGGAACTTTTATACTCTTGGCGTGATAAGATGCTCAAATATCGTAGAACAGGGGATTTTAGACTTGTAGCACGTGACAATCCACGCCATGCCTCGAAACGGGTAATTTAAACATCTGTCTAGTTGATTTTTCGCAAGCCTCCTATCGTAAACATAAATTATTTATCCAACTATTGCCGACTTTAACTGTTTACGTGACCTACCGTTAAAGACCTTTTTCAGGGTTTATATCCCAAATTATTGACGACATCGACCTTCTATTTACTCATAATCGGAAGTTTCCATGAACCGGCAACTTATCCACACGCGCCTATTATGTTTTCGAAAACATATCTAGTTGCTTGTGTTTCATCAATAAACCTTTCCTAACCAAAAAGCCCTTTCTACACTCCAGCTTCCTATCTCTGCAATGATTGTTCTAAAATATATGTCTATATCTTGAGTAAAGATAAACTATTAAATTTGAATATTTATTAATTTTAACTATTTACTGAAAATATGGAATATGTTTATACTTAGAATAATTAACAAATATTAAATTTTAATATTTCTTATTTAAATTAACGTCAATACAGTATTTTACAGGAATTTTTTGAGTTACGTACACTTTTAGAAACCGTTTGCTTACAGAATTCAAAACTAAAGAAGGAGGAATTATTTAAAATGTTAACTATCAACTCTTCATTTAAATTTGACACGGCATTAGAGTAGCGATTGTCCACACGTTCAATCCATTCCATCATTATGCAGTCAAGTTGTATCTGCGATGGGTGGTCTATAAAGCATCCATTGCAGGTATTTTTGATTCCCTCAGTCAGTTGCTGTATAACTATCTCCTTAATCACGCTCTCTACACGTTTTCATTCAGAAATGAATGTAACCACCTGAATGTGTTTTTCCAGTAAGTTCTCCCATGGGTATGATCCTATAGCGAATCCATTCTTAGTCGGGTAGTGAATCCCATAGTTGGCTCCTTTACCCGGGATTACTTGACGAATATTTAACGTTTTCATATCCTGGTAAGTTACAAGTTGAAATCGCTTGTCCACCGACCCTTCGAAAAAGCTCGTGGTAGGTTGAACGTCATCCTTCTCGAAAAATTCATTTATGGCACCCCTCATCCCATAAAGTTGCATGTACTCGTCCTCACATAATATAATCCCCGTAGAACCATCCGTCATTCCTAGTCTAATATTGCAGTCCGCTGTTACACTGACCGATTTAGTTGCGGAAATCTCGAAAACGTTGGAGTTATCCCTAAATATTCACACAGAATTAAAAGGCGAACTAAAATTTAAACATAACATTATGGGAGAAAATATACTTACATTTCGATGAATGCTTGAAAACTCGTAAAAATACCTTATGCCCAAACCTACCACGCCTTTTATACGTTGGAAGCACATCGTCAAAAGTCAATATGACACATGGTCTTAAGCCTAACACTTGGCGGGGGTTTACCATGACGTTGAGATTCACGCTGTCGAAAGTCAATATGACATCGTCTTGAGCCTAACACTTGACGTGGGTTTATCATGACGTTGACACCCACGTTGTCGAAAGTCAATATGACATTGTCTTAAGCCTAAGACTTAGCGTGGGTTTACCATGACGTTGACACCCACGGTGTCGAATGTCAATACGGCATCGTCTTAAGCCTAAAACTTGGCGAGGGTTTACCCTGACGTTCCCAGACACGTTGCTGAAAGTCGGTATGACACTAAGTCTTAAGCCTAAATTCCCGAACACGTGACATGGGTTTCAAACGTCATAATCCTTATCAGTGAGACCATGCATTTAATATTTCCTTCGAAAAATAAGATAAGCCACGCCAACGGGAATAGTTAACCTTATCTCAAGTGTTCGACATGAGATTACACGCCATCATGAAATTACCCTTTCATTTCACGCCAAGTCTGACTTCACGACTTTCACGCCAATTTCTCACGCCAGTCCACGCTACTGGGCCAAAAGTAACACAGTGCTACTACTGATATCACTCCTAAAAATCGGTAGACAGACAGCAAAAATTCGGTTGGGCTCGCGCAAGACCAATTAAGCCATTCAAATGGGAAAAATTATGCAGTTTTCCATTGGCTGCCAACAGAATGATAGAATGGAGCGATATTACAGGAGACATAGATACAACTAATTCAAATTGGCTCTCGAACTTGGGAACGCAAGCTAGATGGAGTGTTTTTTCTTTCCCCCTCTTGCTTTGGCTTCCCGCTCGCGTTCTTAAATTTACACACGCTAGCTTGGGTCCTCATCAATGCGTAGTATCACACCTCCTCGGTGGTGAGAGCTGGTAACCACTACGTTGTGTGGGCTAAGTGGATACGCGTCCTTCTCAAGCCAAGGTGTTGAGGCATTGTACTGGGGAAGTAAAACTACGGTATCGCTAACGATCCCGTCGGGGCACCAGGCGACATCCCGTTGTATCTAGCCTTCCACCCGGGTGGGGGACGACCGGGTGGCGACCTTTACCTTGCCACCTTACTCGTGGGATTCTCATGGATAGATAAAGTCTTCTTTACATCGAGCTTTTTCCATTTCTGTGCTATTTCGGTAGGAGACAGGTCGTTGGGAACGAATTTGAGCTGTTCCATGAAGCAATCCAAAATGAACCACGCAGTAGCAGCAACATTACAACAGACTCCGCATTTACCAGTTTTACACTTGCATGACCCCTTTATAATCTCTCCAGTTTTTGAATCCATTATGAGATAAACAAAGTATAATTTGTGAGCTTTGTAATTTAGATTTTACATGTGTCATGCCTTTTAGTTGATCAGGAGATACAGAAAAAACGCCAGCTTTGAACATCCGATAACCCTTCACTTCATGCTTTTTGCTTTTTTTGTTATTAGATTGATTCATGATGCTTGTTAATGGCTTGCTCTGAGAAGTTAAGACTTTTTAGCTGCTTGGTCCAATTTCCTTTGGGTAAATTTGTTTCAACGTTTTTAACGTCGCGAAATACAGTTGTAGTTCTAAAAATCAAAAACGGATAAACATTTCTCCACTTTCCCGTAAGCCTTGGTCTAATTTCATTAACGCCACCAATATTGAAATACGTATTACCTTTTTACTTGTTTCTTTTGCTCCATAAAGATTATTTCTACAACTGTTTAAATCCAATTCAATAAAAGGGTAATGACAGTTTAACAAACACATTAAAAAACATTTATAAAGAAAGTTTTTTTTCCACCAACGTACACTAGTGCTTAGCGGTGAGACCTTGATCACCAGGAAGAGTGTGCAGGGACGGAATCATCTCAATGGGCACGGTCGATGCCCAGCGAGGCGAGCGCCACCACAAGTGACGCGGACCGCGGTGACGTTGCCAGCGGTGGTAAGCGAAAGGAGTCCGTCGAGGGTGACCGGGCTGGCCGACGAACGAAGAAGGGAGGTCGCCGAAAACGTGTGTGGGCAGTGCAACAGGAGGTGTGCGGCGTATGCCAGAGTCTCGCAAGTGTGACAGAGAGCGTCTGCCACGAGATCAAAACGGTGGAGCACCGCCGGAGTGGGGACACGGTCACAATGGAGGCGAGCGAGCAGGGATTCCCCGTGCCGACCGAGGCGCAATGAATGGACCGTATGGCTTCCTGGGGTCGGGCGATGGCATTAAAGGAGGCGGCCGCCAGGATGGGCGGACCTGGCCGAAGCCCAGGTGCGGAGGGCGGCAGCCCGAAGAACGAGGTTGACCTCGGACGCAGAGTAGGGGAAAGAGGCCGCAATTGCCGATGGGCGGGAAGCGAGAGTCTGAAGGGGTAGCCGGTCGGCGCTTTCGTTGCCCGGAATGCCCACGTGGCCGGGGGTCCAGAGAAAACGGACCGGGCGTGAGTCAGTAGACCGATGATGTCGAGGACCAGGGGGTCCAGAGCACTGAAGGAGGCCAGGAGAGCGAGTGCGGACTGAGAGTCCGAGCAGATGAGGAGAGGGAGGGTGCTGGACCGGGGGCCCAGCTCTACAGCCTGGCAGATGGCGAAGAGTTCGATGCGGCAAATACTATGGCCCGGGTGAACCGTGAACGTGACGGGAGGTAGTTGAGCTGTGGGAAGGACCGCGCTGCCGGACGCGGAGGTCCCAGGGTCAAACAAGCCGTCCGTGAAGAGGACAAAGTGGTCCAGGGAGAGGGCGCGGAACTGGTCCCTGAAGCGGTGTGCGAGTTCTGACGAAGGATAGGCCGCACGCGGGCGTGGGAGCAAGTTAGCGTGGACAGTGTAGGGGCGAGGCAAGTGTGCAAGGCGCGTGGGCGGATCCGGGTGATGGCGAAGTTCGTCCGGTAGCCACGAGAGGTTGTGATTGACGTACAGGAGGCCGGCAGCTCGAAGGACGGTCGGCTGGGGGTTGGGAGCCAAGGCACTCACGGAGAAGCCCCCCAGGACCGGCGAGGCAAGGGGACGCCATGGTGAGGTCCAGGACGCTCCCCCCACCGGCAGGTGAGGTGACGGTGTCCCCAAACGAGGGGTGGCGACAGTTGAAGTCGCCCATGAGGATGATGGGCGACGGGAGACAGCCCAGGAGGAGGTCCAGCGTGCGAGCGGAAGCCGAGCCGTGAGGGTCGTAGACGGACGCAACTGTTATCCAGGAACCGTCCAGTAAGACCGACATCGCGATGCACTTCAACGGAGCCAGGTCGGGTAGGGCCAGAGGCCGCGTGGGGAGGCTAGAGTCAATGAGTAAAGCCACGCCGCCCCCGGGGCGGTTAGGACGGTCGAGGCGGTAGCCAGTGTATTTACCGAAAGAGAGGTTGACGCGGCTAAAGGGGGAGAGCCAATTCTCCTGCAGAGCGACGATGAGAGGGTTATATGAGACAGGGTTGGCAAGTTCTAAACAAATTGTTTTAAACTTTAGTTTTAAACAGCCATTAAAAAAAACTTTAATTTGTTTAAAACGCTTTTAACAAAAAGTTTAAAAGATGTTTTTTTTTATGGAGAAAAGTTTCGAATATTTTTAACTCTTTTTTTATTTGAAAATGTACGAAAAGATTAAATAATAGAAATAATAAGCTCCAGTAAAACCTTCCAATTATTCGACTGTTTCAAATGTGTGTTTAATTGTTTGGAGACCCTACCAGTTGATTTATCCATTACCAATCTGTATTGAAGACTGATATTCAAAAATATGATTAAGGATAACGTATTTATCTACTTAAAGCAAAGCAATAACATTTTTCTATGTGGTTTCTCTACACTGTTGGTACATTTTGCTGTTCTAAAAAGATTACGCGTAATCTATAAAGCCAGGCCTTTGACAGTGCTAAAATTAATACGCTTAATCAGAAAACGGAAAACATGAGCGGCTACAAAAAAGTAAGGGGTGGTGAAGTTTCAAATGTATGATGAGTTCTGACCCAGAAACTCTGAAGTACGGAAGCGGAAATGCCTGAATAGTGGACACAAAAGAAATCAGGCATTGAGACATTAGGGGTTAAATGTACAAATTTACGCATCATCCTCATTTTGTATCCGCTATTAAAAAAATTTTATTTTCCTTTTCAAAAGATCGTTTGTCTTTTTTAAACAGTCAGTAGAATTTTTCAAATATTCAATATTAACCCTCAACACGTACTCCCTTTTAAATAATTAATTTCATGATAAAATGTTTTCCGAAAATCTAATTTTAAATAATGTTATAAACAATAAAAACACAAATTTTTTTACTAAGTTTTTGCCAACCCTGTTAAGGTCCCTTTCTTACACCTTCAAATTCTAAATTTTAGGAGCTCTTGATTTTCGTGTTTGACTTTGCAGTACATGTTCGTGGTCCGTTGGTCTAGGGGTATGATACTCACACTGGTTGCGAGTGGTACCAGGTTAAATCCCGGAAGGTCGAATCTTAGAGCTTCATATTATAAATTTAGGAGTATTTTTATTTTCGTGTTTTACTTCTCAATACCTTTTCGAGGTCCGTTGGTCTAGGTGTAAAATTCTTGCTTTGGGTTCTAATTCCACACGGACAATTTCTTACACCTTGAAATTATAAGTTCTAATTCCAAAATTCGGAGAAACGCCCCGGACGTTCCACTGGAGAATGTGACTCTGAGTCGGCCTAGGCATCGAGGGAGCCGGCGGAAGTGTCCATGCGAGGAGGCGTGCGCGGAGAGGTGGAAGACGGACCCGCGGAGGACGAGCCGTCGGCAGGGAGAGACCGTGGCGTGATGATTTCAAGAAGGTGATCGGCTCCGGCTTGGAGGCCCAGGAAACAGTGAGCGGCGTCGGCCAGGATACTGAGCCGGGACTGCATGTCTTCGACCGCAACGCAACTAACCATAACCGGGGCTAGCATGGCCATAATGTTCATGGCTTGAGCCTCGGTGAAGGAGGGCTTGCCAGGGGCTAGTAGAGAGGATGACGGGGAACCCCCAAGGCCAAAGGCGGCGGGAGGGAGGAATGACAGGGTGGCCGAGGACGATCAAGGAATCGGGCGGGGCGGGGGAACTGCCGGGCCAGGAGGGGCAGAACGGGCGGCGGACTGGAAACCAGGACCGTGACGGGCGCCGAAGATGAAGGGGCCCGACGAGGGGGCAGGGCCGGTAGGAAGGGGAGGGAAGGCAGACGCCGGAGGGACGGCAATGATGGGGGAGTAGCAGGGTCGGGAACGAGAAGGACGGGGAGAAGGCGGACGGGCTGAGGCTCCGGTAAGACAGGGGCGTCCGCAACGGAGGCCAGCAGCGGCTGAGACCGAGGCCCGGCACGGATCTTCGCACGCTTTCGCTTTAGCGAGAGCGGCCCGGGTAATGTTGAAGATCGCAAGAATCACGGTGAGGGAGAGAACTGGCTCCCGAAAGGAAGCCGTCCGAACGTTCCGACATCGCAAGAATCACGGTGAGGGAGAGAACTGGCTCCCGAAAGGAAGCCGTCCGAACGTTCCGACATCGAATGAACAAACTGAAGCACGGCAAAAAAGCGAAAGTAGCGGGGAGTAGAAAAAAACGCGACCGAACACTTCGAAGGCTCAGGGAGAGAAAGGGAGATGCCGCGTGAATAGCGCGATGTGTCTCTCTTTTGGGTGGGGAAGTAAATTTCCCAGCCAACGGGGGTAGTATCGCCCGGGCCACCGCGAGCTCTACTGCGCAAAATCCAAATTTTTTATCTCATGTAGGAACTATTCGTGATGTCACTTCGCGCATGCTCAATGATGCACCGAATGACCCAGGGAGAGAGAGAGAGAACATAGTATTTCATACCCCCGTTTTCAACCCCTTCCCGCTAGATACGAGTTCTGTTAGCATTAGGCGGCTTCTCCCTTTCCTCCCTGGAAGGCTGAAGAGCGAAAAAAGAAGAAATAAGTTAGATAACAATAGTATACGGACTTCATGCTTGTTTTGGTGTTTAAAGTGGTCAATGCGCAGGAGCATTAACAGCCAATCACAGTGCCCTTTCTTTCCCAGCATGCAATGTTCTCCCCGCTTTGACCGTTAAAAATGTTGAACGATTTTTTACCATGTATAGAGCCCTTTTAATTTAAATAATTAGAAATGAGAAATGTTATTAAATGAATGAATCTATACGGTTGCAGTTCTGTCGAAATGAGAGCAATTAAAATGTGTCTTTGTATTTAGCTCTGATAGTTTCAGAAACTTAATAAAATAAGGGTTACGTATTTAACCAGAATTGATTTTAATTAATTTAACAATAAAGTTGGGAACCTTTTAAAACCAGAACCACGACCTATAAGCATAATTTTGAAACAATGTTTGGTAAGGTACACTTGCGTCTAAGAAACATCTATTCCCAATAATTTCAGAAACTTTGACTTCTTTGAGAAGGCTTAGTAGCAGAACCGCTGAACAATGTGTTTCATATTTAACATAAATGCAAAATTAATATTATTTAATTAAACATCGTGTTATAAACGACTTTTAAATAACTCGGCCTAAAATTACAAGAGCTACGTTGGTTTTGTTGAAATTAAGAAAATGTTTTAGAGATCCAATGAACAGCAATGGTTTTTACCTTAAATGCAGAATGTAAAATGTTATTAAATGAAAAAATCTATACAGTTTTGTTTGTCATTATTTCCCTTGAAAAGTTATCGGCAGCGTTTAGTCAGCAACTCAGCGGAGGTATCATCATTAGGGTGTAAAATTTACCTCTACATCTTATTAATGTGTCCCAGCTACAGATAACAATGTAGTAATTGATTGATCTACCAGTAAGATTAGTAGTTCACTGTCAAAATTTCAAAGCAGCAAACACAATACGAAAAAAATTATGACAACTCAAAAAAACCATCCTTATACATTAGAGGCAGTATGAAGTGTTATCTAATTTACTAAACCCCTTTTTAATTGTCGTGCTCTACAGTTCGTGACTGATCTTTTCAAACGCGCGCTTTCACCTCTAGATCTTAAGTTCTCTGAAATTTCATAAGTTCTCTCTGTCATACGTTCATTCCATAAGTTTGGGCACTGGGTACAGACTGGATCTTCTCACGAAGTGGCCTAGGTAGGTCATAGATTCAGGGTAAAGCGACGTACGCCTGGTGAGTGGGGCTGCTGTCAAAGGAGGCTTAGTAATGCAACAAATAGCACATAGATGAGGAAATCCTGCAAAATTAACCACCACCACCGAGTGTAGCCCTAGTCAATTGATTCGCTTCCGTCGTTCTCCCTCGAACTAGTTATCTCGAGTACTGTACGTCTCTCAGTAGCGTTACGAACTTGCATAGGAAGTGCACTCATACTTATGGAAGGAACATATCACTTATAAACTTAAGCTTGACTTACTTCATTAGAGAAATCATCTTCAATTGTTGAATTTGATAAATAAGGACTGATCCTAGAGAGCGAGGAATCATTGGAATTTTCGGAGTTGTTTTCAATTACCTTTTGGAGAATTGCCCTGAAACGAAAAGAAAATAATTCAAGTTGAAATTGAATTTAAGAGTTTCAATGAATATAAATAATTATCGTACAGATAATTAAGTGACGTGGGTTGAGAGTTTTCCTTGGCGGAAATCAAGCGGGATGACGCAGACCTCAGGACAGCAGGTGAATTATTATATAGACCCAAAGCTAATAGGCTTTCCAATTCATTTTCCTAAATATAAATTTGAAAATTGTAACAAAATTCAGAATCATAGGTAACAAAATGCCAGGGAGCCCAGCCAAAAATTTAAATTCCTTACAGGAAAAAAATTGGATTTATTCCCCCGGAATTATGGGATTTTATAGGAAAAAAAAGTGTTTTTTAGGAAAATATAGGAACAACAATGCTCGTATAATATTCCTGAATTTTAAGAAAATCGTTTAAAATTCCCAGAGTTTTTAGTCAAAAATGTATTTCCAGGTTTCCATGAACCCTGGTTTAAGCATTGCTTAAAATAAAAAAAATCTTTCACTTACTTCGTTAAAGTTTCTTAGAAGTTCTTGAACCTCAGGCCTGAAGATATCCCTGGCGTTAATTAATATATAAGATGCTTGAAGAGCAATGACCATGCTAGAATTAATGAACAATTAAATTTTAGAATTTTGCAATACCTTACGCCGTAATTACCCCATTTCGCACTTTTTAATTTTACACGGAATTTCATTCCGGTAAAATTTAAAAAACGGCACCAAAACCCCTGTCCCCCCTGTGCCGGACGCGTCCGCGAAACCGGTTTCGCGTACGCGAAACGAACGCTTACGATGGGAGAGAGAGAGGGAAAACGAAAGCGTGCGGGGAGAGAGAGATCGCTAGCGTACGCGATGGCGATACGAAGAGAGATGGAACCCAGATCGGAGGGAAACGAAGCTCCGCTGCCTGCCTGTGAGAGGGGGCATCCCGCTCGGAGAGGAGAGAGAGGAAAGAATGGTAGTTTAAATCTCGCGGGCTTATTTGGGTGAAGGAAACAAGATGATAATTTTCGTGCACTACTGCTCTTTGTGCGCGTGATACATCAGATTATGCTAGATGGTTAGGTTAGGTTTCGTAAAATAGAGGGGACGGTTTACGGTCATAGTGATTTCTTGTTTAGGGGATCCAGGATTTTGTTTTAGATACATTATTTGATTCGTATGGTTTTAAAGATTATACTTTAGTGGGGTGCGCAATTTAGTTTCATTAATATTATTAGAAATGTGACGTTATTAGAAACTAAGGGGATACACGATTTTGTTTCAGACATGTTTTTAGTTGTACGATTAATTGGAGATCAACTATACGGGGGTCACGTGAGCCGTGTAAAATTAGTATTAAGGCCCAGCCCTTGGGCCATCTTGTTATTATGGCAATTAAAAATCAATTTCGGCTCGAAAACCGCGGTAATAAAACTATTTAATCCTTGGGCTTCGACCTTGCGGGATTCTATATTTGGCAAAGAACCAAAAAAAAAAATCAAAAGACTTCTTTCAGAAGTCCATGGCATTAACAGCATCGACGTAAGTTTATAAGTGATATGTTCCTTCCATAAGCATGACTTCACTATACCTATACAGTTCGTAATGCTACTGAGAAACTTACACAGCTCGAGATAACTAGTTTGAGGGAGAACGACGGAAGCGAGTGAATTGATTAGGCCTACACTCGGTGGTGGTGGTTAATTTTGCAGAACTTCCGCATCTATGTCCTATTTAGTCTGCTTTACTAAGCCCCCTTTGACAGCAGTGCCCCACTCACCATGCGTCGTTTTACGAGAATCTATTCATGACAAGCTCCAGTTTGTAACATGCAGTGACAAACTTCTGGAACGGAACATATCTTATGAACTTAGGCTTCTAGTAACTATAAGACCAGTCCGCATAATGAAACGTTCACGAAATATCTCCGAATGATGAAATTATAGGATAATATAGAGCAGGTTGAAAAACACAGGATTTTATAGGAATAATAAAACTCGGTATTTACCCGAGACTAAATTTAAACATTCTACTTGAATATTTAAGACATCAGTCGCTGAACTGTTAATTTCCTTCTCGAGAAAAAACTGGTTGATTACTTCAAGAAGCTCCACTTTCTTAACAGAGGCCAGGATTTCATTGGTGACGCCATTAATCTATTAATTAGCATTGCATTTAATAGAAAAGTGCAGGTAACAAAACTTTATGCCTTAAAAGAACGGCCTTTTTCTAAACATATAAAAGGAAGCAAATATTAAAATGAAATAAGTAAATGATCTTATTACAATATGATAATTCAATTACATTCAATTAGTCTTAAAAACGATCAAGGACTACTGCCTCGCAATCCGTGGCGTCTGCTTTAGTGGCGTCTGCTAAATCGAACCTCTCTTACCCCAAACGGAATTGGTTGAATTCTCACAGGCCGAGAGAGGTAAGGGTAAGGTAAGTTCGATTTAGCAGACGGTACTAAACCTGCAATGGTGGATGGCGGCGCAGTAGTCCTGGATTATTTTATAACTAATTAAATGCTAATGTAATTTATTAATTTAATTTTTATGTTTAATTCCTTTTATATGTTTAGAAAAAGGATTCCGTTCTTTAAAGGCGTAATCAGTTATGTTAGCTGAAGTTTTCCTTTATTTTACTTCAATTTGAAAATATTATTAATTTATTCTCCATGTTATAAATACCTTAATAACTTCTTTAAAAATTTGAATAGCGAGGAGTGGCAACTTGTCATCAACGCCTTCCTTTAACCCTTTTAGCAGCCACGTTTTTAAAACTTTGAAGTTGGAGTTACGTCGAGTAGCGTTTAACAAGATGGCCCCGGCCATATTATGCTTTGCGCGCCCTCTTTTGGCTAGAACTGGTGTGGTTCCGGCAAATATTTTTGGCGGTATTCTCTTTTTCCTTATCAAATATCCTTTCGATTATGAACAAAATCAATTTAGTATGACTTCGGTTTAATATAATCATTGACCTTAAAATAAATTCTTTAACAAAAACAATTACAGTTGTTTTATACTATACAAACTATTTTTGAATTAGTATTCACAATAAAATCTTTCTAGTGCGGTTTGATAAACTCAATGATAGTTTCGACAAAGCAGTTTCAACGGTTATTTTCAGTTACAATTTTTTATAAACAAACATGATAATTTGTAGATTAAATTATAAGCATTAGTATTCGCAACAAAATCGTTCTATTAACGTCTGATTACTCAAATAACCCTTAATAATAAATTGGACCAGGCAGTTTGTAAGGTTCTTTTCACATACAATTTTTGACAAACCAAAATTATTATTTGAAGTTTAAATTTGCCTGTAAGCGTTCTTAATAATTTATTTAATTATCTGTTGTTTTAACTTATAATAAGTGTAGTCAATTACTTACAATGACTAATCTTAATAGTTTCTTAAATAAATAAAATACGTTGACGTTGCAAAGCCACATAAGTATGGTTCTAAATGCTATTAATAAATTTAAATCTAATTCCGCGCGCGAAAAAGGGCGGAAAGGCACCCAGCCACCCTGCCAGCAAGGGCCGGGCCAATAGTTTTGCAACTCGAAGCGCAAAAGCAAAAACACAAATAATGTGATATGAAGTTCAAGTATCATTTTTTTCCTCTTGTTGATAAATAATATCCAATGCCAAAATTGTAAATTCAGTATTCAATCCACAATATATTTAGGTCTAATGGTCCAAATGTAATGAAACTTTAATGAGAGATGTGCTACTATCTATTATATCTAAAAATGGTTTAAAACTTTCAAATTAATTAGTTTTGTCAAAATGATAAATTTAGTACTTTCAGGCCCTTTCCAAGATTAAACATATCGCTTACACATGGCACTAAAAATCCTGTAACTAAACCAAATTACAGGCCATAAAGCTTACAACACATCTAAATGGGAAAGTTCAGAAAAGCCCTTGTGTTTCTACCAAGTAAACGTTACTATGTTAAGAAACTAACTGAAAGGGTGGGGGAAAAGTATCACAATATCAGTTACTGTTGGTAAAAAAAACCAGGATTTACTTGAGATATA
The DNA here is from genome assembly GCA_019434445.1 of Phalangium opilio. Lineage (NCBI taxonomy): Eukaryota > Metazoa > Arthropoda > Arachnida > Opiliones > Phalangiidae > Phalangium > Phalangium opilio. The sequence goes on along the minus strand of JAEQBA010003417.1, from coordinate 116,273 downwards.
GTTTTAAATTATACTTAGTTGTCAAGCAGGTCCAAGAAGAAAAAAGCTGCCTCGCAGCGGTACTCTGCTTTTTCGATGACATTCTGAAGCTTCTTGTGAGGTAGACAGGCCCGGCCCTACCTACAATGTGTTTGGCACTACTTGAAATATTTCCAAAATTCTTGGAAACTGCTCGTGGCCCTGCCAGTAGTTTCATTGGCCCAACGCCCCTACCCCTAACCCCGCCAGACAACGTTCATGACATTATGATAAGCCTATAAATCTCAAATAATTAAAAAGAAATTTAAAAAATTATTGTCATGGCATAAAAAACGATTTCGCCAAGCTTTGGCAAATTGACACACTCTTCGTAGACAGTAGAGGAGATGATTTCAGTGTTGCCAATGTTTGAAAGTGGATTTTCCCACATCCATTTGAAAAATTTCCAACATTTCCGACACCCCCTTATTAGCCCCGCCCCAGCTAAAATATATAAGAAAAGTTAGTCATATTTATCTGGACTATGTTTTCCTACTAGGTTTTATATGGAATATCACTCCGCATGGCTTTGAGAATATATACAAATGCGCCAAAACGCTATAAACCTTTAAAATTCTAAAAATATACTACCGTTTTTTAGTATCAAATTTACAATCACCGAATTTATTTCTAGGGCTGTTCGATACTACTCGATGCCAACTTGGTATCGAGTACTTCAGTCTTTCGATACCGGTATCGAGTACCGTTTTTGGGATCCGATACTGGTATCGAGTACTTTCGAAAAATCCGAAGCATCGAGTACTTTATCCCCCCATCTTTTCCCCCTGGAATCGAAGGAACAGTTTCTTTTTCAAACTTGCGGCCAATCATTTGCTTTATATTTTAACACATGAATGTTTCCCTCGTCGACATATTTTAGTCTCTATACTCCATCCCTAGAGTAGACTGACGTCAGACGTAGCTTCTTCAACCATAGCCCATTCGATCGCGCACAAAACGACGCAACCTGCTCGTGCTATAGAATCCCGATCAAAGAATTGGAGTAACCGAAAATTAATATTAAGTTCTAAAGGAGAAGGTATGTTTTTGGCCAGTTCCTTCGTCCTATTGATACAAATGACCTGAATTTGAACTTAGACGCGTTTCGTCGTGTTTTATTATACTTAAAAGGATTCTAGCTTTCAGAAAATTTATGTGAATAGCCCTAACTAAACATAAATCACATCTTAAAAATTAGATTAAATAAATTTAAATTAAATGTTAAAATATTGCAGCAATGCTTTTCCAAGAAATAAAAAAACTAATTACAAAGCTTATTATAATTAAATACGCAAAATCTATCATAGGTGGCGCTTTAAAAAAAAGTACTCGATACTTTGGGTATCGAGTATTTTTTCTCCGATACCGATACCCGGTATCGAGTACAATATTCAGTACTCGATACCGGTATCGATACCAAAAATCTTCGATACTCCCAGCCCTATTTATTTCAAAATGTCACTAGCAATTATTTAACCGAGCAAAATTTTCGAAAATTCACTAACAGGGCTCCCACCAAAATCTTAAAAAGAATATAGGGAATTAGGGGAAGAAAATAGGGAATTAGGGGATTTTTCAGGCTAATATTTCTACAACCTTTACTTAATGTGAAGTTGTAGTATTAGGTTTTTAATTATTATATTGCAATGCTTATTTTGATTACGTTTATAAAAATAATATTGAACTTTTTTTCATAAAGTTAGTGATCATAAGTGATGATTAGTAATTGATTACTCTTAATAGTTAAAATTAAGAGTTTATTAAATAAATTATCATTAACGTTTATAGGTAAATTTAAGCTTGAAACGATATTTTGTCTTTGGCAAATATGTAACTGAAAAGAACCCAATTAAGAGTTAATTAAATAAATGATAATTATCCTTTTTAGGCAAATTTAAACTTGAAATGATAATTTTTCGTTGTCAAAATTTGTTACTGAAAAGTGAAAAGAACCATGGAAAGTGCTTGTGCTTCGTAAAATTTATTATTAGGCTTGTTTGAGTAAAGATTTTATTGCGAATGCCAATACTTAAAATTAAACATCAACTTATCATTTACACTTTAGCTTATCTAATCCCAAAACCTAAATTCCCAAATAAAATGTACATGTATAGTTAACCACAAAAATGTGTCTGTCTAGAAGCACTTGCAAGTTAATTTAATTAACTTACAATATAAATATATATTTATTTAATTCGAACACTTACAGAGATGGTAATATCATAAACTTGCCTAGTTACAGAGGTTTCCTTGATACACTCTCCAGAGACTACGGTATTAATTTCTTTTGGTTTACAAATCAAATATCTTTTACTTTAATAATGTGTTTAGTTTTTATTATATTTCACCATTTCCGACTTGTACAATTCCTAAAACAATTTTGTAAACCTTCTAATGCTAAAAACGCGACGTATTTTATAATTGTAGCGCTACCCGTTTTAAACTGCCTATCTACCATTCGCGAATTTCCCGCCAGAGATTTCAATTCTCGGCATGTATAGGCGCGCTACCATGGAAACGCGAGACTCCCGCCTCGTACAAAGTTCCCTCCTCCCTGCCCAACTAAGCAAGACGCGAGAGGAACGCGCCGGCCGCCGACGTGAGAGAGATGCTAGGTTTAAGCAACATAACTCGAGCTTGTTAATATGACTAGACGGCCGAGAGCGTAAAGGCGTCAATCCGTGGAGTGAGAGCTCTGTGGTGGCGCGGGATCGAGACCCGGTCGAGGAGGAAAATAATTTCATAAATAAATAAAATAAAATTCTTCCACGTTGCAGAGCCACCTAAGTGTGATTCTGAGTACTTTTTAAAAATTTCCGAATTCCGCACGGGAAAAAGAGGGGGGAAATGGGGGAAAAAGGCGCGCCCAGCCGCAATCAAATAGTCGGACTAAACCTTTGCACCATCCGATAGATGGCGCAAAGCAAAAACAGTTCTAAAAACTTTGGGGTGCATTTTCGTAAAATACACAGAAGGAACTCGCATGTCTGCAAAATAATTAGAAATAAAAAAGTACTTCTTAAACTAGTTCCTTCTGAAGTTCCAATTATTAACAACACAAGTTCATAAGATTATGTTCATCGATAAGTTAGTAACTGGTTAAACATTATAGCTCGTCATGAAGCGAGTGAAGTAGGTCATAGATTCAGGGTAAAGCGACGCCTGGTGGTGAGGCGCTGCTGTCAAAGGCTGAGTAATGCAGTCAAAATAATAATAAGATGGATTGCAAAATTAACCACCGTCGTTCTCGAACTAGCTCGAGCTGCAAGTCTCCAGCATTACGAACTAGGGATGTCAAAAACCGCCCGGTTTAGCCGAAAACCGGTTTTTTCAATTCCGGAGCACCGGTTTTTTAATTCTTCGGTTTTAATCGGTTTTTTAAAATAAAAACCGAAAACCGAATCGGTTTTTTTTAATTCACAAAATTAAACGTTTTCCCTTTTTGTCACTTAATGTTACTTAGCTTCGGTTTACTGCTAGCAATCTACCACCATGGAGACGTATCCAACGAGACATAGATGCGTATAAAGCTATTTTAAAGGAACTTTCGTTCTCACTCCAAGAAAATTACTCCATCTATCGAGTAATTTTTCATTGGCCTATTCTAGAATGCCAATGGAAAACGGCATTACTTAACACCTATTGGTACTAACTACTCGGTACTAGTATTTGGTCTTTGAGTTTACGTTGGAGTATCGCATTTATCAACATTTATCATAAACGACCGGTTAAAAACCGGTTTTTTGAAAAACCGGTTTTTTTGGCCAGTTTTTTGAATCGGTTAAACCGGCCATTTAAATATACCGGTTAACCGAAAACCGGTTTTTTTCTGGGAAGTTGACATCCCTATTACGAACTTGTATTGGAAGTGCACTCGAACTCGAGATTGCCAGTTTAGGGACCTCAGTCTGTCTTCTCGCCTAAAGGCTTTCAGCACATACGAGATCTTTGAAGCCCGGGCTTGAACATCTTCCAGGAGGGTTATGTCCCGAACACGATAGGGGTTCCATAGGCAAGAGGCTGATTCCAGTAATGGTCGAATAAAGGTCGTGTAGATTGAGGTCAAAGTAGTTAGGGACTGGCCAGAAAGGTTATGTTTAATTACGGCCAAGAGGCAATTCGCACGTGTCACCGTGCGAGAGATATGGGAGTGTTGGTCAAGGTTAGCCGTTATAATTGTACCCAAGTCGCTGTGTTCGGTAACACGTCTGATGTTTTCATTTCATATACAGAGAAAAGAAATTATTATGTTTCTGAGAGGAGCTTCCCAATTTTGTTGTTGTTTTGAAAAATATCGCAATGTACGGTGCTTGATAGATATAGGAGGCAATGAATAAAATATATCACAATGCATGGGCCTTGATAGATATAGGAGGCAATGATAATCTCTCTCTTTGCACGAGAGGTTTATCTTTAATATTTAAATAAATATAATTATTTTTGATTATTTTAATCTTCAATAATTAACATTAATAATAGTTAAATCGTTTAAAATAAAGTTATACCTATTATCTTCTCAAACTTTGCTAATATTGACGTTTAAATTGAAGCGTACCCTCTTACCCGATTCTTTTAAAATTTTGGTATATATATGGAAATCGTTTCCCTTATAATAGTAAGGAAAAAGCGCAATTGCGAAAATCTTTGGTGGCAGATCCCACCTTAGGGAGGCTAGACGTTTCTCGTAACCCTACACAGTGAGAAATAATGGTCTGTGAATAAACCCCAAAGGGTTTGGTCAAAGTTGTCCGAAAACCAGTCCATCAGTGGTTTAGTTTCAGTCCCTGAAGGGTTTAAGGACTATTTTATTAAAACCCTTGATGGTTTAAATTTAGAACACTCCTGGTTTGTTTATTTACCATTACAGGCTAGATATTCGACCCATTTCGGGTCTTTTGTTAATCCCTTAGTTGGTTTAAATTCAGAACGTGTATGGAACGTGTTTAAACCAAAGCGGGATTAATATTAATCCCTTTGTAATCTAGTCTTAAACCCTTTATGGTTATATTTCAGAACTTTGGCGGCACGTTTTCAAACCAAAGCGGGTTTAGAACTTTACCGTTTTCAATCTAGTCTTAAACCCTTTATGGTTATAGTTCAGAACTTTGTGGGTACGTTTTCAAACCAAAGCGGGTTTAGAACTTTATCTTTTCCAACCTAGTGTTAAACCCTTTATGGTTTAAAGTCAGAGCATAACGGGTACGTTTTCAGAACAAAGCAGGTTTAAAACCTTGCCTTTTTCAATCTACTCTTAACCCTTTATGGTTATAGTTCAGAACTATGTCGGTACGTTTTCAAACCAAAGAGGGTTTAGAACTTTACCGTTTTGTATCTAGTGGTAAACCCTTCATCGTTATAGTTTAGAACTTTGTCGGTAGGCTCTTAAACCAAAGCAGGTTTAGAACCTTACCTTTTTCAATCTAGTCTTAAACCCTTTATGGTTATAGTTCAGAACTATGTCGGTACGCTTCCAAACCAAAGCAGGTTTAGAACCTTGCCTTTTTCAATCTACTGTTAAACCCTTTATGGTTATAGTTCAGAACTATGTCGGTACGTTTCCAAACCAAAGCAGGTTTAGAACCTTAGCACAGCAGGTTTATTATTTTTCCCATTCCCATCTAGTCCAAAACCCATTATGGTATTGATACAGAACCTAACCCGTACATTTTTAAACCAATGCGGGTTTAATATCGAACCTATTGCATTATTTTCACACACCGTTTAATAATATTAATTGCCCGGAGAAATAAAAATAATAAACATTATAATTATTTTCACTCTGAAACTTTTCACATTATCCTGATAACATAGCTCCGAATTGTAGATATTCAATTAAGTTTAGAAAAATTACAGAAATTATGTTTCAAGAGGAAATTTATTTTGTTTTCTACCATTCATATTTACTGAAATTTACAGTTACAGTTTAAGTATTCACTTTCCTAACAAGGTGAAGATGTGAATTTTGATTTGTTTTTGCACTGCGAATCATTTTAGTGAAATTTTTTTGGAAGTTCATTTTTTGAGAGTTGTTATGAGTCTTTTAACTGGCGCAGCACATTTCGTGAAGTTTAATTCCAAAAAGCACGATTCAAAAAACTATAAGTTTTAAATAATTCATCTGGGTATTGAATGTTGAAAATCCAATAGCTTGCGATGAGTATCATCATTGCAGTCGGAAAGTCGGAAGCCTCAGCCACTTTGGTACGATCAATGTACAGTTCGTAGTCTGTATTTATTAGAATCTTGCTTCCCGAAAAAACAAGGACTGGCACTTTCGGGTATCGGGAAGAGTCGCCATTGGGGAAAAAAAACTTTTCATGGTTTTCCTTAAATCTGGTGGGAATTAGCAAAATTGAAAGTGACCTCTTGAGACCTATAAGAATAAGAAAGGAAAGGAAAATTATTATTGTTATAGCAGAATTTCCGTACTATTGAATCAAATTACTTTGCATGGATTCAGGGTCCTCTTCCTTTTTTATCTGGTCTAGAATTTCCGCTTTCAAATTAACCACTTCTTTTTTTGCCAAAACCCAAATTTTTTCTGAGTATTTTTTTAACATTTCATCCAGTTTTTTCTCAATGTTTATCTTTGTTATTCTCTCAAATTCCAAGGATATCTTTAATTAAAAATTAAATGATAAACTGCATTGACTTGATCAATCCATAGAGAATAGAAAGAAGAGGAGTTGAAGGCTTGGGATTTTCCCTCAATCGGAAAAAGGAGTGAAAATTCCAAGTGAAAACTTCACCATCTACTCCTCTGTCTATTCTTTATTTACAGATCATATTCAAAGTTCATACTTGTCGAGCATTGGAAAGCGCTGGGTACTCTTTCAACACCTTATCCAAAGAAGTACCCTCTGCTTTTAGAACTTCTCTTCTATCAGGCATAGTTTTATCCATTTTTGTATCAATCTTCTCCCAGTCTATTTCTTTTTTTAATTCATTGATCATTATTGATTTATGAGCGGCGATGTTATCATTATCATCTTCAAAAGATTCCACATCAGCAAGCTTCAAATAAAGAGAATTGATTTAAGCCAGTCGACAGACTGGCTGATATATACGGGTCGTTCGAGTTTCCTGCCTTTGTACGGGCAAATTTTTGGAACGGGAGAGTAGATAATTTTGACGCCAGAAATGGCAGGCCTATGGCTTCAAGCGAATAACCGCCAATTGGATTTTAACCGTTTTTGCTGCAAACAGGACCCCTTCGCGTAAGGATTTTTGAGGTGCAGAAATGGCAACCCAACGGCTTCACGCGAATAAACGACAATTCGTTTTTAACCCTTGTGCTGCCACGAGCGTATAGGTTGCGTAGGTCATTCTCGAGGGTTGGCTCTATCTAGCTCTTATCATGGTGGGGGATCTTTTAACGACGTACTCGAGTTCAAAATTCTTGTAACTCCAAGGCATTGAGGTTAATATGCACGTCTCCGTACTCTCTAGCGTATGTCACGGTGGGTGGTCAGAGGCTCGGTTGCCCCTCTTTTGAACGGGAGAGTAGATAAATGGCAACCCTACGGCTTCACGCGAATAAACGACAATTCGTTTTTAACCCTTGTGCTGCTAAAAGCAGCCACGAAAGTATTTCTGGGGTGCAGAAATGGCAACCCTACGGCTTCACGCGGATAAACGACAATTAGTTTTTAACCCTTGTGCTGGTGGGGGATCAGAGGTTCGGTTAAGTCAGAAGAAAAAAAAACGTCTTGGATAGTTTACAACGATTCAAAAATAACTTATCGCGATAGGCTTTACCCAAATCTCAAGGATGTTTACCTTCTACTATTGAAAAAAAAATAAAACCTACTGTTTAAATAAAAACTTGCTTCCCATACATTATAAAAGTATTTTTAAATATCCATTCTGTTTGAAATTAATCATTTCATATTTCATTATCAGTAAGACCAAGCCTTTCAAGGAAGGGACACATATTATAAAAAAACCGTTTTTACTAACGGAAAAAACCTGATATATACTACATCGTTGATTTTGTGTCGCCACTCACTGTTCTTGTCACGGCTTCTAAGGGACAGATATTATAATTTATTCTAACCGTTTCATATAACACCACCATTTATTAAAGCGGTAACATTACGTCATGACAATTAATATCGCATGTCAGGACAGCATCAACTCTTAAAGCGGTAATATTACGTCATGACGATCAATTTCACATGTCACAGCTAAAATTGTTGATTCTTATCAGGGGCGTCAACTTCATTATCTTAACACATTTTCTTTACTTTTTATTTCGGCTGACATTTTTACCATAACTTCGTTGTTATGGCAAAAATTATTTATTTTTGGCTTCAAAAAATGTCAGCCGAAATAAAAAGTAAAGAAAATGTGTTAAGATAATGAAGTTGACGCCCCTGATAAGAATCAACAATTTTAGCTGTGACATGTGAAATTGATCGTCATGACGTAATATTACCGCTTTAAGAGTTGATGCTGTCCTGACATGCGATATTAATTGTCATGACGTAATGTTACCGCTTTAATAAATGGTGGTGTTATATGAAACGGTTAGAATAAATTATAATATCTGTCCCTTAGAAGCCGTGACAAGAACAGTGAGTGGCGACACAAAATCAACGATGTAGTATATATCAGGTTTTTTCCGTTAGTAAAAACGGTTTTTTTATAATATATTAACTGTTACATGAAACTACCTAATACAAAAAATTTTCCGAGCCAAATTTGACCTAAGTTCAGATCGGAATATTTTGCCTTTACATAGGTACTTTAGCATCCCTTCAAAGGGATGATGAAGTAACGAAACAAGCTGCTTTTATTTTATTAGAAGTCCAAAGCCATTTTAACTTACTGGAATATCCCCGTTAATCTTTGAAGTCCTCAATAAAAAAAGAGCCTCCTCGATATTATGCTTTTCAAACGCGTATTGTACCGCAAAATCTTTAGCACACGATGGTTGGTTTTTCTCATGGGCGCCGCGCACTTTGCGGGACAATACACGATTGAACGAGCGCGTTTGAAATTATTTTAAATTAGGCGAAAATGAAGGACTTTAAAACTTAATTTTGGAATGTTCCTTTAAGTTCTATTAATATCTTAGAGCTTGTAATAGCTAATTTTATCAAATAAAAGCAACTCGTTTCATTACTTAATCCTCCCTTTAATAAGGATATGTGCGAGATGAAATCTGACAAACCTTTATTATTTATCGATTCTTAATCGTAATAATATAAGGCAAATTTAAAAGCAAAAATCGTACAAATAAATAATTGGAAATACTTTTTAAATTTTAGAGATAAATAGGCTTAGCTGCGATACATGACTAAACTCGGTAAAGCAACGAAAAATGTTTTTACTGTTGCTCACTTTTTTAATTTTTTCTTACTTGGACCCAAGCTTCAAAGTAATATAAAAATCTTAAATTCGGGTAAAACCTAGGTTTACGTTTTTTGCTTTGGAATTTGAGCTCATACTGCTAGCATGAATCTATATTGTATAGATTCATGCTGCTAGACTATCATGGATAAATAGAATATGAATGTATAATCACATGAACTCTTTGTACGTTTACTATGACGTTGATATCTGAACCAGGACAAGATGTCTGTACTTTTTTGTAGGACTCCTTTCCATATTTTTTTTTGTTATCCGCTACAATGGTTATATTTGTCAAATTTTGTCTAAAATTTTTGAATTTGGATCGCAGCATTTGGTACCACATTTCCTGTAATATTATTTTACAAACATGATTAACCTGCTAAAACTTCATTAAATAAATGGTAATTGAAATTCACAAGTACAATTTCTTATTTAAGAAATTTCAGTACTTGTACAAGTTATTTGGAGTACACTGCGATATCACAAATTTTAATCTATTAAAATCAATAAAGATACATACATGCCCTTCTCCTGGTTGTGTTCTTAAGTGTGGGTATTTCATGATTAATTTTTCTGCAACAATTTTGTGATATGGATACCTGAAGGGTATTTGTAAATATAGAAGTTCATCAAGTAAAATTTCTATATCTTCAAAACGTTATACTTACAAACCAAATCTCTTGATTAAATCACTGAATAAAATGCTTAAAAGCTCTTTGTTCATTGCGATTTTAGCCTGAGGGGAAAGACCCTGGTATTTGTCAGCACTAACAAACATTTCTGGCAAATCCGGAAGGGAGTATGTCAAAGCAAATGTCGTTCTTGAACAGCTGCCAATATCTTCTCTAAGATTTTCAGCAACCCTATAGTATTTTCAATTTAGTAAGATAATTCTATAAAAAAGATAATCTTGTTCCTTTGCAGTTTGCAATAATAATAACATTTTTAAATGTAAAAAGTCAATTATTTACAGTAAAACCATAAGTTGAAAAAGTTTACTCAAACTCTTAGGATTATTCATAGATTAATGATAAATTAAAATTGTGTATATTGATGTAATTCATTGCATTAAAACTGCACTAACCAGGTAATCAATTGAGGTTCATTTTCAATTTCGCCTGCGTTCGACGTCGATGTGGCATCTATCTGGTCATTTCTTGACCTTTTTTCTGTTGAATATTCTGGGTCCTCATTTAATCGTTTTTTCTATATTTAAACATATTTTAATTAGAAAAGCTATAATTTTGACTTAAAATAATTATCACCATTTTATATTCAGGGTTAGTTTCCCTTTAATATTTCAAATATTTAGTTTTAAAACCACTTTGACTTTAGTTTTGCTTTTAAAAATGCTATTTTGACCCAGGTCCACATATTCCTCAAAATCTTCATCATAGACCTAATAATGACCAATTTTAGCGGTTTTTAAATTTTATTGTCTCTAAGAGTATCAGCTTCCTTTAATATTAAAATAATCGAAGACATGCGGGCAACTCTACTCTTAATAAAACTTGATATGATACTACTATAATAGGGATTGGTTATGCATATAGGAAGGTTGCACGTGATATGATAACTTCCTCTATCACATACATTTTGCCTTCCAACTCTATATGGGATAAAACAGACAGGTGCTCCTACAACTTCCCTATTGATACCTGTTGAGAAGGGATGGCTCGCTGAAGAGAGCGAGAAAGAGAGAGAGAATGAGAAAGAGAAAGGGAGCGAGAAAGAGAGAGAGAGAGTTATATACAAAAGTCTATTTAATAATTAACGTCGTGGAGTCTTGTTCGTGAGAATTAAACGTAAAGAAAAGGCTTATATTAGTTTCTATACATCGTGCAAACTTCATATAGGATAACAATTTTGTTGGTTGAACATATCTGAAAACCATATCTGGTTTGACCTAGTTTAATATTCAGGAAGCCCTAATACTTAAAGAATATCTAAAAAGGATATTACCTGATAAACTTTATCCGGACCCACGAAGTCCTGTACTTATGGAACATACTTATAAACTTATGCTAAAACGTATTTGATGTATTGTATGCTGGACGTACACGCTTAAATCTACATGCAAATGCAAGTATTATGTTAGTAAATATTTGGTTAAAGCAAGAGCTTCATTTTCCATAAGATGTATTATGATTTCATTAAATGGATATTGTTGTATAATTTTTTTTTAGCGTGGACGTTCTCATACAAGTTTAAATATAAGGTTTAACAAGTTGGGTAACCAAAATAAACCTCTCCGAGTAGAGACGAGTGGTATGTAATCAAGAGGTTTTTCTTGAATAATTAAATAAATATAAATGATATTAATTACATAACAAGTTGAAAAACCAAAATAAACCTCTCCGAGTCGAGAGGCAATTAAGTGGTTTTTCTTAAATAATTAAATAAATATAATTGATATTTATTATCTTAATCGTCAGTAATTTACCTTAATTCTAGGTAAGTCTTTTTAAGAAACTTTATTCCTAAATCATTTTAAACATTGCTTTGTTGACGTTTGACTTCTAGCGAACTCCTTTTTCACAATTGTTGTAAATTTAGGGTATTTAAGGCGATTGATTCATAGCAAATGATCAGAAAACCCGCAATTGCATTAACTTTTGGTGGAAGCCCCGCTATTGGGAGGCTAGACGTTTCTCGTAACCTTGGCCGATCACCGCGTACATTTTAACCCTAACGATAATAATAGAGTGGAAGCCAATATTTCTTTCAGTGAACTGCGAAAGCAGGCGGATATTGCGAAAACGTTTCCTCCGATTGTCAACCGCGAATGCAGTGACAGACACACTCATAGACAAGTCCAGTGTAATACTTCTCCGTGACATCATCGTCAGAGATAAAAACTTTAATTTTAGTCTTATTATAAAGAAGAGTTCCTGAAAATGCGTATGCCTGCTCATAAATTGGCTTCTAAAATCTGTTTTCATTATTCTTCATTGCATATCTCATAACAATATTTTTTTGTAATGTAGACTACCGATTTCCACGCTCAAGGGAACGCAAACAAACTTAATATTGATTCGGAGCGTCTAAAAATAATTTACAGTGTGTTTCATAAAGGGTGGTAGGACCGAAGTAAAATGGGTTCAACATGAACGATTTTGAGCTGAAAATGTTCTAAGACAATTTAACCTAAGGGCCACTCCCACGTTATGATTTGAGTATTTATAAATGAGTTCTAAATTAAATTAGAATTGTCTTTCAGTTTCATCCATGAATTTAAGGGTCATATGTAAAACACTAAAATCATAACTTGATAACGGTGGCCCATTTTTGAGACAAAATTGCCCATCCTACCTACACCCTGTTTTTTCCTTCTGTACGTATTCAATTTAAATGTTAGATAATTAAAGAGAATTTTCAAAATGGAAACAAAGGTTTAACGATTATTAATGTATTGTAAAACACGTAGCGTTACCAATGTTGTTTGTTTGAAAATTGGTTGCAATAGTATTGAATTTACAGCTTAGACATTAGAAATTATTTTAATTAAAAACCCTATCCACTCTGAAAGCTTGAATATTTAAAAAAAAAATTAATATCAGCTTTTAACTAATTATTAATAAAGATAATAAAAGTTTTCGAAAAAATTCTTCAAAAAAGGCATGTCTTCTTTCCTCATAATAAAAGTCTTAAAACACAAAATTCCCTAATATCCCCATTACTCCTAACTGCATTTATCACGCCCGAAGTAATATATTTATATAAATGATCGAGCAAGTAACTGCATTGATGTTTTTTTTTTCACTACCCCTCGATGCCCAAAAATAGTGTTTTTGCCATAGAAAATAAACAAAAGGAGTAGCAGACCAGCAGCGCAGAGACCAACTTCAAGTTTTTACCGTTCGGGCTCGGTTTAGTGTTAGCTGTTATTTTTAGTGTGATAATTGTTACCGGCTTTCATTTTTTCCATTTAGTTTTAGGCTTTTCCATCGGTAGCTTTGAACGTCAGTTTTGAAATACGCCTTTCCCATGCTTTGGTTGCGGTCGGCTTTATTATTAAGCCTCACCAGAGATATATTTAATTTTAGAAGTAGGAATAGAGAAGGGTTAGTGTTTAATTCAGTCCGACTCATAGCCCAGTATACAGCTCCTAACTCCAACACGTAATTAAAAGTTTAAAATTCAGATTGGCTCACTTAAACTAGGTTTTTATGACGTTACTGACTGGGACGGCGAAAAATACGTAATTCCTTTTTTCCTCTGTCGTTATGAGCCGCCTCTTCTTTCATATCCCACCGTCCCGAGGAGGGGGTCCGGGACTTTGATGCGCGCCTAGATTACTCTGTCCTATTCCTACCTCTAAATAAAATCTTTCAATGGCTGACATTTGCTCTATCCGCGGGAGGCTATAGGCAACCCCAGGCTCCGTTTTAGCGAAGCTCAATCGCGTAGCCAACTTC
>JAEQBA010003417.1:0-100291 GCA_019434445.1 Phalangium opilio | reverse complement strand
GGGGGATCGACTAATCTGCTGAATGTCTGAACGTCTGAACTGCTGAAAATAGTAGAATTCCTACTATGAAATTCTCCCATCCTACCAAACCGTAAACTATCTGAACCTTTTTGACTATTTTGCTGAAATGCCGAATTCTGAACAGTGAACATTGAAATTAAAGTAAGAGATCGTCTGAACCTTTTTGACTATTTTGCTGAAATGCTGACTTCTGAATTGTGAACTTTGAAATTAATGTAAGATAGAGACCGTCTGAACTTTATTTGACTATTTTGCTGAAATGCTGAATTCTGAACCGTGAACTTTGAAATTAATGTAGGGTAGAGACGGTCTGAACTTTTTTGACTATTTTGCTGAAATGCTGAATTCTGAACCGTGAATTTTGAAAATGAAGTAGAACTTTTGACTATTTTGCTGAAATGCTGAATTCTGAAGCGTGAATTTTGAAAATGAAGTAGAACTTTTGACTATTTTGCTGAAATGCTGAATTCTGAAGCGTGAATTTTGAAAATGAAGTAGAATGGAGACCGTCTGAACGTTTTTGATTATTTTGCTGAAATGCCGAATTCTGAACCGAAATTAATGTAAGATAGAGACCGTCTGAGCTTTTTGACTATTTTGCTGAAATGCTGAATTCTGAACCGTGAACTTTGAAATTAATGTAAGATAGAGACCGTCTGAACCTTTTTGACTATTTTGCTGAAATGCCGAATTCTGAACCGAAATTAATGTAAGATAGAGACCGTCTGAACTTTTTTGACTATTTTGCTGAAATGCTGAATTCTGAACCGTGAACTTTGAAATTAATGTAAGATAGAGACCGTCTGAACTTTTTTGATTATTTTGCTGAAATGCCGAATTCTGAACCGAAATTAATGTAAGATAGAGACCGTCTGAACTTTTTTGACTATTTTGCTGAAATGCTGAATTCTGAACCGTGAACTTTGAAATTAATGTAAGATAGAGACCGTCTGAACTTTTTTGACTATTTTGCTGAAATGCCGAATTCTGAACCGAAATTAATGTAAGATAGAGACCGTCTGAACTTTTTTGACTATTTTGCTGAAATGCTGAATTCTGAACCGTGAATTTTGAAAATGAAGTAGAATGGAGACCGTCTGAACGTTTTTGACTATTTTGCTGAAATGCCGAATTCTGAACCGAAATTAATGTAAGATAGAGACCGTCTGAGCTTTTTTGACTATTTTGCTGAAATGCTGAATTCTGAACCGTGAACTTTGAAATTAATGTAAGATAGAGACCGTCTGAACTTTTTTGACTATTTTGCTGAAATGCCGAATTCTGAACCGAAATTAATGTAAGATAGAGACCGTCTGAACTTTTTTGACTATTTTGCTGAAATGCTGAATTCTGAACCGTGAATTTTGAAAATGAAGTAGAATGGAGACCGTCTGAACGTTTTTGACTATTTTGCTGAAATGCCGAATTCTGAACCGAAATTAATGTAAGATAGAGACCGTCTGAACTTTTTTGACTATTTTGCTGAAATGCCGAATTCTGAACCGAAATTAATGTAAGATAGAGACCGTCTGATCTTTTTTGACTATTTGGCTGAATTCTAGACCTCACTAATAAAAAATTATGAAATTTATGCTAATAATATTTGAAAAGGTGGATTTTTATTGAGAAAAAATTAGGAAAAGGTCCCATTTTATTTGTGCTGTAAATGAAGTAGGCATCTAAATTCTGGAAAAGGTGGATTTTAATTGAGAAAGCCTAGTTACTTAAAAACCAATTAGTGCCTTTTTCCCAAAATATTGGTTTAATGCTTTTTTTAGAAACTAAAATATCGCTTATGTAAATTTCGCAACTTCCCGCTTATATTCTCCTTTTCCTTATTTTTGGAATTTCTAAAATTTTCTTCACCCAATAATTTGGAAATTTCTCATATTACTTTACCAAAAATGAATGGTTTTGGTAAATTCTGTATGTCCGAAAAATACCATAACTATACTTCTGTCGCCTGTCCTTGAAATTCATTTAGTTGCCCTCTCCCCGGCATATTATCAAATCAGCATTTCAGCAAAATAGTCAAAAAAGTTCAGACGGTCTCTATCTTACATTAATTTCAAAGTTCACGGTTCAGAATTCAGCATTTCAGCAAAATAGTCAAAAAAGTTCAGACGGTCTCTATCTTACATTAATTTCGGTTCAGAATTCGGCATTTCAGCAAAATAGTCAAAAAAGTTCAGACGGTCTCTTTCTTACATTAATTTCGGTTCAGAATTCGGCATTTCAGCAAAATAGTCAAAAACGTTCAGACGGTCTCCATTCTATTTCATTTTCAAAATTCACGGTTCAGAATTCAGCATTTCAGCAAAATAGTCAAAAAAGTTCAGACGGTCTCCATTCTACTTCATTTTCAAAATTCACGGTTCAGAATTCAGCATTTCAGCAAAATAGTCAAAAAGTTCAGACGGTCTCTATCTTACATTAATTTTGGTTCAGTGTTCAGCATTTCAGCAAAATAGTCAAAAAAGTTCAGACGGTCTCTATCTTACATTAATTTTGGTTCAGTGTTCAGCATTTCAGCAAAATAGTCAAAAAAGTTCAGACGGTCTCCATTCTACTAAATTTTCAAAATTCACGGTTCAGAATTCAGCAAAATAATCAAAAAAGTTCAGACGATCTCTTACTTTAATTTCAATGTTCACTGTTCAGAATTCGGCATTTCATCAAGATAGTCAAAAAGGTTCAGACAGTTTACGGTTTGGTTGGATGGGAGAATTTTATAGTAGGAATTCTACTATTTTCAGCAGTTCAGACGTTCAGACATTCAGCAGATTAGTCTATCCCTTTAATTATAGGCTTCTGTATATATGTATATAGTACGGGTGCGTTTGGTCCCCTAATTGATAGCAGGACCAAGTTAAGATCCATTCGTGAGTGTGTGTGTGTGCGGGCGCGCTTTACCGATAGAAAGCTGAACTTTCTTGGAAAGGACAACCCGATCGGCGGTAGAACCAAAGATGAAAGAAGAGCCCCGATGACTTCTTCTTAAGCCATTAAGGGCATGGAAGTGGCGCCTTCAAAGAGAGACGATTATATTGCTCTCGGGCGCGGGGTCCCAAAGACTTGAAGAAAAGAAAGAACAGAGAGACCCACGATTTTGAAGAGGAGAGCTGGTCTCTGGACGTCCCAGACTTAGGTCTAAATTTTATATACAAGACATCGCGAAAACCAAACTTAAAAATGTTTCGGTTCGCTTTCGCTATGGCTTTTGGTTAAGCAAAACTCTTCTTCTCCCGCGCCGAATACCGCGCTTGAAAGACTCTAATTACTAATAGAGCGCGGGCAATTAAAAACAATCGTCTGTAATTAAGACACCAGTGTCCGGTACCACACGCGACGAAAGCCGCCCAAGATGATCACGGCTCGCCAGCACACGTGACGTTGACTATTATTTATTTATCATATTATTTTATTACTTTTATTGGTGTTATTATTATTTAAAGATGTTCCTTAAGAACCTGCATGCCATTGTGTATTATTAATTTTGTATGGTCATGACCTGCGTACCATGTTTAGTTGTTTAAGTATAGTAAAGGTATCGACTTATTGGTAACTCTCAATACCGTCTTAAATTAATTTATCTTATCTCCTACAAAATCATCCCCTAGACAAACTGACTTTATCTTAATATTACCTACGCTTCCTGAAATGAGTAAGGTAGCGAGAAACCCGGATAGCCTAATCCTTTTTCCTTCGTACTTTTGTAGTGGATTGACATGTTAGTTAAATTTAATCTATTATTTCTTATGACCGTTACACAATTCGCTACAAGGGCGATTTAGTTTACTGTTTCAAACAAGTACTTCTCCGAGGGGCTAGTCATTCGCCAAAATTTTGTACACCTGATTACTGATTTCTGAATTTTTATATGAATTCCTATGATTACTGGACGAATTCCTTGATTTCTGTGATTACGATTATTTTCGGTGATTTCCATAATCATTACACTGATTTCCCGTTATTGCCGCGGATTACTTGTGATTTCCGTTTGAATTCCAATGAATTCCGGTGATTATTTGGTGAATGCCGTGATTACCACTGGATTCCTCGTGAATTTCGATGAATACAGTGATTATTTCTATTTCAACTGATTATGATTTTTATTTTGGATTATCGAATTCCTCCATTGATTATCTGTGATTATTTCACGAAAGGCGTGATTACTGAGGTGATAACAAAAGATTACTAGTAAATCATGTGATTATTTCTAATTTTCTCAAGATTTCACGTGATTTCCAGTGATTATCGGAGATTTCTGATTACCTTTGATTACCCGCAGAAATGATTTTGATTACTGATGATTTTCAAAGAATTCTAGAAATCAAGTAATCGATTTCTGCGGTTTTGTACACCTGATTACTCAAGTGACTAACCCCTCGTACTTCTCGATCTGAAACAGTTGACCAATACGCACTTTATATTTAAACTGCATCACATGGGAATTTTATTAATTCTGCAAACGATTAAACTAGTGAGATAAATTAAAGTTTAATCGTTATAGCCAGGGCCGTCTTAAGACGTCATGGGGCCCTGGGCTAATTATTTCAGGAACATAAAATTTAAAATATTATTCAGTTGTAAAAGACTCGAGACAGCATAATATATTAATAAGATAATTTTATGTCGTCAAAAATATACAAATTCAAGGAAAATCTTCACCATTAAAACATTTTCTTTCTAGCCTTTTTTTCTGCGAAATCTTTAATGACATCACTAAAATCAATACGATCTAGGATGTTTGACTCTATACTCATTAGTGATAAACTGTTTAATCTTGATTGCAACATGTTATTCCTGAGCTCGTTCTTTATCAACTTTAATTTAGAAAATGACCTTTCACCTTTACAGTTTGTTACCATCATTGAAAGAAAGATTCTGAGAGAAATTTCTATGTTTGGAAACGTGGATTCTAATTTATCACTCTTGAGTTTCAAATAAATATCAGATAGTGATTGTTCAACGTCAGAAGACATGTAATGCTTGAACTGTTGACATTCCGAAATAAGTTCTTCTTTCATAAGATCATCGCTATAAAATGAACTAAGTTTTTCACAATAATCCAAAATATCTTTATTTTCTAGACGATTTAGTCGTTGTAAGAAAGAAAATTTATCATTAACATCTGCATAAACTTCACTTCGGGTTTTCAGGCTAGAAATTAATGAATCCACAATTGGCAAATACGTTTCGATTTTGAACTTTTGGCTTCCCTGAAGTTGTGTGTCGGGAGCTGCACCATCGAAGTACGTGATGCGACGACTTTATTGCTTTATTCTTTTATTGCTATCCGCATAGTCTGTATCGGGTATTTTGTTTCTGGCTTTGCATTCATATTCTTCAAATTGATTTCTTAACTCTTGAATGTACAAAGTAAGAGATTGCAAAATGTTTGCAGCCACAGACAAATTTACGTCTTCTTTCTGAAGTACTTTGCTTGTTTTGTCAACATGACTTAGTATGTCATTCCATAGAATGGTTAAAAACACGGTTTCAAGTTTTTTCATTTTATTGCTGAGACCTTGAGCTTCGTGAACAGTGTTCCTGGTTTGATTGACATCTTGAGATAAAGTGTCAAGAGCTGATTGGATTTGAAAATAGCTGTTGTTTAGCGCTTTTGTACAATCAGCATGAGCTGACCAACGGGTGTCTGATAGTCGCTTAACAATACTCTGATTTGGACCTATAGCACCAACTAGTACATGCCAACGATAAATGGACGCAGAAAAAAATGAGTATAGTCGTTGCACGAAGTCGAAATATGCTACTACTTGCAAATTGTCCTCTACAGCCTTTACGCCCACTAAGTTTAAAGAATGACCAGCACAAGGAATATATGTTGCAGTTTTGTTGATTTCTCTGATCCGCGTCTGCAAGCCAGAATACTGTCCGGACATGTTTGATGCATTGTCATAAGATTGTCCTCGACAATCTGACGGAGAAATATCTTTTTCCTTTAAAAAATTTATTACTACTGTAGACAAATATTCTGAACCATGACCATGAATTGGAACAAATTGCAAAAAGCGCTCTACCGGAGAATCTTCTTTAACGTATCTTACAGTAAATGTGAATAGGTCAGTATGAGTCACATCTGGAGTAGAATCTACACTCAAAGAGTAATATTTTGCTCGTTTTAATTCAATAATTATCTGAGATTGAACTTCGTCGCCCATAAGAGAAATAAATTCCTCGCATATGTTTGCCGAAAGGTACGAGGGTACGCCCTTTCCAGCGTTTCCGTATTTGGTTAAATGCTCTTTTAGAAAAGGATCAAAGTCGCTTAATAATTCTAAAATTCCCAAATAATTTCCATTTTCCATAGATCCTAATGTCTGATTACTCCCACGAAATGACAAGCCTCTTGAAGCAATAAACTTAACGACGGAAACAACTCGTTTCAGTAATTCTTGCCAGTAACGTTTTTCATCGTTAAAATGTTTGCTCAGTGAAGAATCAATTCTTCCTAAATCTCTCTGTCGATCACAAAATGCTAACATGCATTTTCGATGCTCAAGACCATTTTCATGTTCAGAAATACGAGCGTTACCGTGTTTCCAGTCTTCAAAACCAGATCCAGAGAATTGTAAATTTGCATTTGAAAATAATTTACAAGCAAAACAGTATAAAGAACCATTGGATGGTGAATACAGTAGCCATTCACGATGAACAATTTCACCATTGTGCAATTTCCTCTTGAAAAATGACTTTGAAAGGTACGTTCGCCGCAAGACATTGATTTTTGTAAACGCGCTTAGATTCACTGAAGCCACTGTCATAATTCTGGCATTTTGACGGACCTTGATTTACCCAATAATTCTGAACTTCTGTCGTTATTGGTCCCCACAGTGCAGTGTCAGTTGAAGTTATAACAGACGATTTTGCTAATTCTGCCGTTTTATCATGAAATCCTGGTTGATTAACAATGAATGTCAGCAGGGGCGTGCCAACCACGGGGGCAGCGGGGGCAAAGGCCCCCGCTCTAATTTTACAGCGGGGGCACCGCCCCCGCTCTGGTGACTGAGTCTAAATAGTAAAAAATTTCATTGAAGGTGAAATTTTCATTACCCAGTGTACAATTGTTGTGAGAGGAAGTCAGTTTTTGGAAGTGATTAAGAAAATACAGGTCATTAACATGTTCGTAATATTTATAAATATATTTGGAGTTCTTAAATTTTTACTCCGCGTAGTTATGTAATAACCAATGGAGTCGCATGCGATTAGACAGTGCACGTAATTCTATAAATATATATTGCAATCGTAAAGGGGATTGGTAAAAGTGCCAGCTTTGATAGTTCAAAAATCGTCGCTCGAGGACGTTTTTGAAGTTCAGTATAAAGCTCAGGTTGTAAAAAGAATTGTGAAACTTATCTTAAGAGATTGTATAAATGTAGAATCATTTTTGAACTAGTCCTGGAAATGAAGAATTTAGCATTGTTTGATAGTCTCGAGAATATATCGTTCCTGACTTCCACCAGTTTTTGTTTACACATACTGTATAGACATAATAGCTATAGCAACCACGGCTTTGTATACAGTATAGTGTTGCAATTATTTCGCATATAACCGTACGTGGCTAATCATAGAGCTGATTAACTGCCAGCTTCAAGAGAGAAAGGGTGCATAGCCGATAGCGCTTCAAATTATTGTATTATCATATTTGGAAAGAATAGGTAGGCTGAAGACATATTTTCTTTGCATTTTTACTATTTTCTACGATGTACGAGAAGAGAAAAATGTATGCTCAACTAGAAATGGCACTTTATAGAATCGTAGCCACTATATCCCACGAGTATTGAATTGGTCAGGCATTAATTCTCACGTTCATACGCACTTCTTCGTAACTTATAGTGCATGCGAGATACTGTATAGCCTTAGATCATTTGGAACAACATTGAAGTACTGCAAAGTAATTTTTGCTCTTGTATGAGTTTGGAAAGAGGTTAAGGTGGCTCAAAATTGTTTACACAAGTGCAAAATTTTTTGCACAACTTTCCCTACCTGTGTGGGATTTTGCCCCCGCTCCCGTATAAAGGTTGGCACGCCCCTGAATGTCAGCTCACCAGCAGCTTCATGGATTTCAGATTCTCTTTGACTACCACTTCCTTCTGGCACATCCTGAGATACATTATCCTTTTGGTGTAAATGAGGATCCGATTCCGATGATGTTGTATCCGGTTTTGTTGAAAAAAACGCAGTTAATTTCGTTAATTTGGAAGTTTTTTCTATCTCTTCAAGCGCCTTTTTACTCTTAGCAGTTCCACTTTCATATTTGCGACTCATATTGTTTGCTCGTCTAAAACCCACTAACCCCTGCGATGATTGAGGATATTTTCGAAAATATGGGCCTAAAACATCCATGCGCGGTCAAACTAAAATGGACTCGTTTAAGAGAGCAAAGTCCAAAAGTTTATAACCCAAGTTTGACCTATCACGCCCACCTACATCGCTCCATAGCATTCGAGGAACAATGCGTCGCGTTATCCGTCAGCGTAGGAATGGAGTTGAAACGGTGAACAAGAAAAATCGTTCAGTGTGGTTTATTGAAAATTCAAAATGAAGGTATAAATTATTTAATTTGGTAATAAGATTGTAATTGATGTATGTTGTACATTTTGTATGTAAAAATATTTTTACGAATCAGCGCAAATCGATCGCGCAAATATTCATGTTTTGAAGAAATATATTCATTAATAATAAAAATATTTTTAACTGCCTGCTAGAGGGGATGTGAGTAATCAGGACTAACAGTCTAACAAAACAGAATCTTTGACTGAAGGAATCGGTTCCCACGAGAATAAAACTATAAAAACTTGTAAGAACCGATATTGCAGAGTTAAACGAGCTAGGGGATTATATTGCATCCACGTGCAGTGCTTGATAGTGAAAAATAAAGCCGGAAAAATAGAGCCTAGATTATTAGCAAAATTAAAATCGAGAAAATTACCAGGATACGAGGTTTAGATACCAAGAAAAGACTGATTGAGAAAAGTAAAGTGAAAACACAGTTTGGATTGAAAGACATTGAGTTGATTGGAATTAGTAAACAGTTTGACTTCGGCTAAAGCAATACTGAGTGACTTGTTACTAATTAGAACGAACGGGGACTATGGTTTTGATTTTTCGGTCGGTCGGAACATTTAGCTCCACTTTTTTCTCTGTGCGCATGTTGTAGCCATGGTACCTAGTGAAGGCTAGAAACCACTTTTGAAATGGAGGTTCACGGAGATTCTAGTTAGAAACTTTGTTCACAACTTAATTTTTCCTCGAAGCATGGCGGTGATAGTTCTGTAATGCCTACTTGCCTACTACTTGAACAAGAAATTTGGGGCCCCTACTTCAAGCGGGGCCCTGGGCTATAGCCTATATAGCCCATGCCTTAAGACGGCCCTGGCTCTTACCTGAAGAAACACGAATCCAGTAGCGATAACTATCAGGGGCACGATGAGAAGCGGTATACCGATGACGATAGAAATGGAAGTAACAGCTAGTTGTACGGTATTGTTGAATTTTATATTGTGCCCAAGCGACAATAGGCATATACATATATATTTTCTTTGATTAATTTGAGTTAATTTGATTTGTTGAAATGTAATTTTTTTTGTTTGTGTATTTTAATTTCTAAAAATATTTGTAAAACAAGTTCGCTTCTCTATCTGTTCGAAAGAGTTGTTTTTGTCACGTTGGGTTATTTTCGTATCCCCTCCGTTGAAAGCCTATGGAAAAACCTGTCACGTCACTAACGCTCCTTTAGCTACCTTTACCAAAATTTCTTACTGGTGGTCTTCAAGCTAGATACAGGCAAGGAGTAAATAGGCTTTCCAGCTACGGGTAGATTTTCGGGACCCCAGAAAAACCCGTTACTCATGGAACCACTAGAGCGTCGCCTGCGGCTAACAAATGCTTTAGAAAGGCAAACGATGGCAAAAAGTATCTTAATTTTCGAATTGAATATAGCGCTTTTCGTGGCGGGCATATATTTGCCAAGTTTAATTAATTTTATTTAAATTCAGTAAATATTTAATCGCATTCGTGTCATAAGTGCATAATAACCCCCTAATATGTTCAAGAGTGGATCGCAACACCCAGTAATTTCGTTCGTGAAGTAAATTCAAAGTTTGTGTATTTTACGAAATTCGATTTGGTGTCGTGACTTTTTTAATTTCCATCATTAAAGTTAATTAGTAGAAGATTATTTCGGCAATGACGACGGCTACTGTTCCCGACAACAGCATGAGAAGAAGGTAGAAAGGAACACCGACGCTACTCAGGTCCAAATCAACCGCTGTTTTCAACGGTTTCTGCCACTTGAGCTGTTCAATCTTGTATTGGTTTTGAAAATCCAGATATTTGAAAACTTTCGTTTCGAAAAAGGGCGCCATGCTGCAATAGAACATTACTTCTCTTCGAGAGAAGTGTACCACAAAGCGGGGTAAGTGTAACGTCATTCTTCCCAACATCGGAACATTTGGAGCAAGGTTACTAAACCGAATCACATACGCGATAAATAGTTCCCTCATCATTAGTCTATTTGCCTTAAACTATTAGGCAAGACGCACTTGTGGATTTTTGTCTCACCCCAAGACGAGGTTAAAGAGTTGATTGCTGAGGATTTAGTAAATACCAAACAGTTATAGAATTCACCCTAGCACGGTGCGATGCCCATCTGAAGTTTGATGAGCGGGAGAGCCTGGGAAGAATGACGTTACATAACTATAAGATGATACAGAGTGGCATCCTTCTTCTACTCGTTAATCATTTTACAGTGAAATTCTCACCGACCTTAGTTGGACAGACTCGTGCAGTTGCGGACTGCTTCTCACCCAAGAGGTGTTAAACAAGGTGTGTAGGTAGTCGAAGGAAAGATCTTGTTGCGAAAAATAAAGTCCTCCTTTGACCGCGGGTAAGACGTCTCCTAAGTAATCAGTCAGAATTTCGACCGTTGTTATCGCTGCTATCTTCCCGGAAATAATGGGAATGAAACCACTTTCGACACAATCTTTAAAATCTAAGAAAATGCTGACGTCATCGAGCTCGTCCAGCCATTTCTTAACAACAGGGTCCCTGGCTACCTGTAGATACACAATGACATCAGAAGATTAGAGGAACTTAACATACAGAAAGATATTCACCGAAATTTGGAGGTGTTCGTATGTTTCCATGGTCATTACTGGTGAAATTCCCGATTTGATGCAGTCCGAGAGGGTGACGATGCGATTGTAGCTTTCAGTTGTGAACTCTGTACGCAAATAACAACCCAAGAAAAAGAGAATGAAAGTCACCCCGATCAGCCACGACGAAGCCAGCAGACGACAAGTAATGTGGGGCAAAACGGAGGGAATTGCTAAATAGGGAACATGAATATTAGAGAGCTGCAACTCCGTGGAAGAACTCCGAAACCCGCTGGGTTCCGCGTTTAAGCGATGGGAACTCCAGGAGTTGGAAATGTTTTTCTGAGATAAAATTGGAGTTGGGTGGCAGTGGAAGTTTTCGTGTGCGGAGTTGGGAGGCACTGGGAATAATGATATTTATAATTGCGGAGTTGGGAGGCAATGGAAAATTATCTTAAAACATGGAAATCTACGGAGTTGGAAAACTTAAAGGGATACTTTCTTTTAATTTCATTGCAATAAATCAATATAAGGTTAATTTATTTCGATAGATAGACAAATAAGGATTCTGAAAATATATATGTTTTTATATTTTAGTTTAATTAATGATTTTTAAATTACGATTAAAAGATCCAAAATGCTATTGTTTTGCGATCATAAGGACACCTGGTGATACAGAGTCGAACCACCGAAAAACGTTACTAGTTTGTCTCTACCAATTTCGACTTCATAAGTATCTTAGGTTCCGTAGTGTTTTTCCTACTGGTAGGGAGATTCATTCTGTGAGCGCAGTATGATATAGATTGACGGGAGTGACAGAGGCTCGAAATGGTATGACTGCACACCAAATTCTTCTACTTCAGAAGAACTACCCTCGGATTCGTTTATTATAAATTGTTCCGAATTTTCTGAATCCAAAGAATCAGAGTTCGAACTTACATCCTCAGATTCAGGACCGGAATGATCAGAAATACTTTCTCGTCTGACATTCTTAAGTATATAAGCAGACGACGATTCACCAGGCAAGCTGACCTAGATTCTCGTTCCTACTACTTTTTACTCCTAAAACGACAGTTTTCATTCCAACTACTAGCAACCAATCAGAGGCCGAACTTTACCTACGTAGGTAGTGGGTTGAAAATGGTGGCCGATTTTAAATCTGGCGTTCAAAATTTTAATTTTTATTCACGTTTATTTTAATTAATAAATGTTTCTCGCGATTTGTACTGACTCCCATGTTTTTAGGGGTGGTTAATTTATAGAAAACCAATGTTAGTTTGACCAACTCAGATAAATCCGATTCTATCCCTTTAATTAAGTCTGCCAAGTGGCAGGGCTCCAATTTAAAAGCGGACCTTAGCGTTATTTGTCTTTTGAAGCTTCGTACAAAATTCTTTGTTCACCCTTAACCCCACGTGACACGCCCCCTCAGTGAGTCTCTCACACAATGGGGCCGCGGGCGCTTTCCTTTTCTCTTAAACCCATTGACAAGAGTCTCCTTTCTAGCTTTGAGGCATATTAAAGTAAGGCAGTAGGCATATTAGCAGGCACAACTTATAACAGAATGAACTCTAGTGTTAGTCTTTCTTGATTCGTGAAGTTTGTGGACTTGTCCTTTAAAATAGCATTTGCGAAGCGAATCAGTCCGATTTTAATTAAGTAGCTAATTTAAGAAACTAAGCGTAAAATATGACTGAACGACAACGCGTAGCGCCTTTTTCCCCAAATCTTAAGTTTTAAAGTCTAGAAGAATTGTATGAGTAAATATTATTCCTTATTTGAAAATCATAATTTATAAGCACTCGTGATATCAATCTCAGGCCAAGTTTGAAAGAAAACTAATGAGCTACACGTTTTACTTGAACTTTCTATTTTTCCAATTCTAAAGAGTAAAGAAATCTTCCAAAGACTAGAAACTAGAAAGGTTTTAATGCACGAAGTTAGAAGGAGTTGGGAGGAGTTTAAGAAATTTTATTTTTCATGGGAGGAGTTGGGAGGAGTTTAATAAATTTTAATTTTCATGGAAGGAGTTGGGAGGAGTTTAAGATATTTTAATTTTCATTTGTGGAGTTGGGAGGAGTTTAAGAAATTTTAATTTTCATGGGTGGAGTTGGGAGGAGTTTAAGAAATTTTAATTTTCATGGGTGGAGTTGGGAGGAGTTTAAGAAATTTTAATTTTCATGGGTGGAGTTGGGAGGAGTTTTACATTTCGCATGGCGGAGTTCTGCGGAGTTGAAACTTTTGATTATGGCATTGGGAGAAAATGGAGTCATTGTTGTGTATCGCCTTGGAGTTGGAAGGAGTTGGAGGTTAATATTTTCATTTTGCAGCTCTCTAATTAGAAACAACCATCAAGGAAAAGATAATGGACTTTTGGAAACTAATAGCACTCATCATTACTTGGTTTGTTTTGACATCCTACAAAGTATTTCCATATTTTAAATAAGTATTTTCAATATTTATTCGTATCATTATAAGAAACAATTAAAAGCTGTATAAATATTTTCACAAACTGTTTCGAAAAAGACTGTTTAGAACTATTACCACGCTTCATTACTCGGTTTGTTCTGACATCCTACTTGTATCTTCATATTTTAAATGAGTATTTTCAATATCTTTTCGTAAACACTTTTAATCATCAGTTTGCCAATATCTGTATTGAAAATATTCATTTAAAATATGAAAATACGAGTAGGATGTCAAAACAAACCAAGTAATGATGAGTGCTATTAGTTTCCAAAAGTCCATTATCTTTTTCATGATGGTTGTTTTTAATATTTCCTTTCTCTAAGCTAGGCTATATATGTTTCGATATACATTTTAGGATTGGATAAAGTGATATCTACACGCATGAATATGGCTAAACGTGCTTGACTCGGATAACCTAATCATGTATATATTCCATCTCGCTCCAGTTAAGAAAAATAATTATAATGCATATTTTGAATATGATAATTCAGAAGAAATTAACGAAAAACGTTCTCAAAGCCCAATTATTTATTTCTAGCGGTTCTTAACGACTAAGTATGTCTTTACCAAGTGAAGAGTTTGTGAAATCTGCCTACTTCCAGTATGCGGTTATATGTTTCTTGCGAGATGTATATCATGTCGACCTACCTTGAATGCAATGCACCCAACAGATAGTTTACAACCCCGTTTCATTTTATCGTAATGGTCGTATATGCTACGAAAAGACAGATGTAACAATTCTGTTTGAAGGCAAGGGCGATATCAGTGGCGTCCCTTGATTTTTGCTTATGTCTGTAAAGTCACCGGTTTTAGCTCCACCCTCCTCGTAGAATTTAATTGGTCCCTGCTGTTGGCAGGGTCAAATATGTGTGTTGGAGATTGGCCGGAATGCTGAGGACTGTATTGAACCGCCTCTTGTTTGACAAAGCAGAGGAGTTTAATACATATTTTGTTGTTTCTCGTTTACATAACATCAAATATGAACAACGAAATATTTTTCCACCCTTGTATTAGAAATGTTCTGCCTTGTAGTAATAAATGATATGCGAAGAATAGCCTATGAGTCGATTTTTCTTCTAAAGCGGCTGAATACTTGACTTTATCCCAAAGAGAGTGGACGCGAGAAATTTAAAATTTTCCAATTTTCGTTGCCTTCTGGTCCTTCCATAAAAACCTTCTATAAAAAAAAATTCAATTTTCCCTAAAAAATCGAATGGAAGAAATATTTAACTCCAGCAATCGCTACAACTTGACTTTTGCATTTTCAAATGAGGTAAAAATTAACCACCTTGCTTGAAAATTAGGCGTAGCATTGCCATTTATTACGTTTAATTAACCTATATATTTTCCCCAATATTGATGAGATTCTTGTATTTTAACTTTAGTTACCAATTTTTTCATCTTACTATTTCTTCTATTTAAGCTATAACGATTAAACTTTAATTTATCTCACTAGTTTAATCGTTTGCAGAATTAATAAAATTCCCATGTGATGCAGTTTAAACATAAAGTGCGTATTGGTCAACTGTTTCAGATCGAGAAGTACTTGTTTGAAACAGTAAACTAAATCGCCCTTGTAGCGAATTGTGTAACGGTCATAAGAAATAATAGATTAAATTTAACTAACATGTCAATCCACTACAAAAGTACGAAGGAAAAAGGATTAGGCTATCCGGGTTTCTCGCTACCTTACTCATTTCAGGAAGCGTAGGTAATATTAAGATAAAGTCAGTTTGTCTAGGGGATGATTTTATAGGAGATAAGATAAATTAATTTAAGACGGTATTGAGAGTTACCAATAAGTCGATACCTTTACTATACTTAAACAACTAAACATGGTACTAAGGTCATGACCATACAAAATTAATAATACACAATGGCATGCAGGTTCTTAAGGAACATCTTTAAATAATAATAACAACAATAAAAGTAATAAAATAATATGATAAATAAATAATAGTCAACGTCACGTGTGCTGGCGAGCCGTGATCATCTTGGGCGGCTTTCGTCGCGTGTGGTACCGGACACTGGTGTCTTAATTATAGACGATTGTTTTTAATTGCCCGCGCTCTATTAGTAATTACTAACCAAAAGCCATAGCGAAAGCGAACCGAAACATTTTTAAGTTTGGTTTTTGCGATGTCTTGTATATAAAATTTAGACCTAAGTCTGGGACGTCCAGAGACCAGCTCTCCTCTTCAAAATCGTGGGTCTCTCTGTTCTATCTTTTCTTCTCCCTCAAGTCTTTGGGACCCCGCGCCCGAGAGCAATATATTCGTCTCTCTTTGAAGGCGCCACTTCCATGCCCTTAATGGCTTAAGAAGAAGTCATCGGGGCTCTTCTTTCATCTTTGGTTCTACCGCCGATCGGGTTGTCCTTTCCAAGAAAGTTCAGCTTTCTATCGGTAAAGCACGCCCGCACACACACACACTCACGAATAGATCTTAACTTGGTCCTGCTATTCTAGGAGAGCGGTCGCTCTCTTAGATAAGACTTGATACTGCCTCTAATGCTAAAGGAGGGTTCTCTGATTGGCCGTAACTTTTTTCGTATTGTGTTTGCTGCTTTGAAATTTTGCCAGTGAACTAAAATTTGGGCCATAATTATGTGGTTAAAATTTCAAAGAGATCCAACTAATAGTTAGTTCTATAAAGAAAAAAGTTGTTAAGGGTGGTTTTAGAATCCATAAAATTAATAATTCATTTGGTGAAAAATACTATATTGTTCCATAGAGATAACATGGGATTTTTTTGAAAAATTACCTTAATTGGGATTAGAGAGCTGCAAAATGAAAATATTAAACTCCAACTCCTTCCAACTCCAAGACAATACGCAGCAATGACTCCAATTCCTCCCAATGCCATAATCAAAAGTTTCAACTCCGCAGAACTCCGCCAAGCGAAATGTGAAACTCCTCCCAACTCCTTCCATGAAAATTAAAATATCTTAAACTCCTCCCAACTCCTTCCATGAAAAATAAAATTTCTTAAACTCCTCCCAACTCCTTCCATGAAAAATAAAATTTCTTAAACTCCTCCCAATTCCTTCCATGAAAATTAGAATTTCTTAAACTCCTAGCTTCGTCCATTAAAATCTTTCTAGTTTCTAGTCTTTGGAAGATTTCTTCACTCTTTAGAATTGGAAAAATAGAAAGTTGCAGCTCTTTAGTTTTCTTTCAAATTTGGCCTGAGATTGATATCACGAGTACTTATAAATTATGATTTTTAAATAAGGAATAACATTTACTCATAAAATCCTTCTAGACATTTAAACTTAAGATTTGGGGGAAAAAGGCGCTACGCGTTGCCGTTGAGTCATATTTTACGCTTAGTTTCTTAAATTAGCTATTTAATTAAAATCGGACTGATTCGCTTCGCAAATGCTATTTTGAAGGGTAAGACCATGAACTTCACGAATCAAGAAATACTAACACTAGAGTCCATTCTGTTATTAGTTGTGCCTGCCAATATGCCTACTGCCTTACTTTAATATGCCTCAAAGCTAGAAAGGAAACTCTTGTCAATGGGTTTAAGAGAAAAGGAAAGCGCCCGCGGCCCCATTGTGTGAGAGACTCACTGAGGGGACGTGTCACGTGGGGTTACGGGTGAAAAAAGAATTTCGTACGAAGCTTCTGAAGACAAACAACGTTAAAGTCCGCTTTTAAATTGGAGCCCTAGCACTTACCAGACTTAAGTTTTCCAACTCCGTAGAATTCCATGTTTTAAGATAATTTTCCATTGCCTCCCAACTCCGCAATTATAATTATCATTATTCCCATTGCCTCCCAACTCCGCACACGAAAACTTCCACTGCCACCCAACTCCAATTTTATCTCAGAAAAACATTTCCAACTCCTGGAGTTCCCATCGCTTAAACGCGGAACCCAGCGGGTTTCGGAGTTCTTCCACGGAGTTGCAGCTCTCTAATTGGGATCGTGTATAAAGAAAACTAATCATTCGTTACGTTTGGGAACCATCTTAAATGAAAGATAACAGTCCATAGATGTGCCTTTTCTTAGTTTCATTAAGATAAATTAAGTTTAAGTATTGATTGTTATCATTATTAACACATACTTTGACTTACGTTGTTTTGGGTATTGGAATTACGGCGTTTTACCACTGTTAGAGACACGCATTTTAGCCCTAATTTTTTATATTGGACTTACGGCGTCTTTGTCGTGATTCACGCCGTTAGAGGGATTTTAAGCAAGAAAAACATTGCGTTTGAGCTCTTGTAGGTGCTTTGCCCGGGTACTTGTGGGTGCTTGTAGGTACTTGTGGGTGCTTGTAGGTACTTGTGGGTGCTTGTAGGTACTTGTGGGTGCTTGTAGGTACTTGTGGGTACTTGTGGGTGCTTGTGGGTACTTGTGGGTGCTTGTAGGCACTTGTGGGTGCTTGTAGGCACTTGTGGGTGCTTGTAGGTACTTGTGGGTGCTTGTAGGTACTTGTGGGTACTTGTGGGTGCTTGTGGGTACTTGTGGGTGCTTGTGGGTACTTGTGGGTGCTTGTAGGCACTTGTGGGTGCTTGTAGGTACTTGTGGGTACTTGTGGGTGCTTGTGGGTACTTGTGGGTGCTTGTGGGTACTTGTGGGTGCTTGTAGGTACTTGTGGGTGCTTGTAGGTACTTGTGGGTACTTGTGGGTGCTTGTGGGTACTTGTGGGTGCTTGTAGGTACTTGTGGGTGCTTGTAGGTACTTGTGGGTGCTTGTAGGTACTTGTGGGTGCTTGTAGGTACTTGTAGGTGCTTGTGGGTACTTGTAGGTACTTGTGGGTACTTGTAGGTACTTGTAGGTACTTGTGGGTACTTGTAGGTGCTTGTAGGTACTTGTGGGTGCTTGTAGGTACTTGTTAGTGCTTGTAGGTACTTGTGGGTTCTTGTGGGTTGTTGTGGGTACTTGTGGGTTCTTGTGGGTTCTTGTGGGTACTTGTGGGTACTTGTGGGTACTTGTAGGTACTTGTGGGTACTTGTGGGTGCTTGTAGGTGCTTGTAGGTACTTGTGGGTTCTTGTGAGTACTTGTGGGTGCTTGTGGGTACTTGTGGGTACTTGTGGGTGCTTGTGGGTACTTGTGGGTGCTTGTAGGTACTTGTGGGTGCTTGTAGGTACTTGTAGGTACTTGTGGGTACTTGTGGGTGCTTGTAGGTACTTATGGGTACTTATGGGTACTTGTGGGTACTTGTGGGTGCTTGTAGGTACTTATGGGTACTTGTAGGTACTTGTGGGTACTTGTGGGTGCTTGTGGGTACTTGTAGGTACTTGTGGGTACTTGTAGGTACTTGTGGGTGCTTGTAGGTGCTTGTGGGTGCTTGTAGGTGCTTGTGGGTACTTGTGGGTACTTGTAGGTACTTGTGGGTACTTGTGGGTACTTGTAGGTGCTTGTAGGTGCTTGTGGGTACTTGTGGGTACTTGTAGGTACTTGTGGGTACTTGTAGGTACTTGTGGGTACTTGTAGGTACTTGTAGGTACTTTTAGGTACTTGTAGGTACTTGTGGGTACTTGTGGGTACTTGTAGGTACTTTTGGGTACTTGTGGGTACTTGTAGGTACTTGTAGGTACTTGTGGGTACTTGTGGGTACTTGTAGGTACTTTTGGGTACTTGTAGGTACTTTTGGGTACTTGTAGGTACTTGTGGGTACTTGTGGGTACTTGTGGGTACTTGTAGGTACTTTTGGGTACTTGTAGGTACTTGTGGGTAATTGTAGGTACTTGTGGGTGCTTGTAGGTACTTGTGGGTACTTGTGGGTGCTTGTAGGTACTTGTGGGTACTTGTAGGTACTTGTGGGTAATTGTAGGTACTTGTGGGTGCTTGTAGGTACTTGTGGGTGCTTGTAGGTACTTGTGGGTACTTGTGGGTGCTTGTAGGTACTTGTGGGTACTTGTGGGTGCTTGTAGGTACTTGTGGGTACTTGCCCCGGGTGCTTGTCCCGGGTACTTGTGGGTGCTTGTGGGTACTTGTGGGTGCTTGTGGGTACTTGTCGGTGCTTGTAGGTACTTGTGGGTGCTTGTAGGTACTTGTAGGTACTTGTGGGTACTTGTAGGTACTTGTAGGTACTTGTGGGTACTTGTAGGTGCTTGTAGGTACTTGTGGGTGCTTGTAGGTACTTGTGGGTGCTTGTAGGTACTTGTGGGTTCTTGTGGGTTGTTGTGGGTACTTGTGGGTTCTTGTGGGTTCTTGTGGGTACTTGTGGGTTCTTGTGGGTACTTGTAGGTACTTGTGGGTTCTTGTGGGTGCTTGTAGGTACTTGTGGGTTCTTGTGGGTACTTGTGGGTGCTTGTGGGTACTTGTGGGTACTTGTGGGTGCTTGTGGGTACTTGTGGGTGCTTGTAGGTACTTGTGGGTGCTTGTAGGTACTTGTAGGTACTTGTGGGTACTTGTGGGTGCTTGTAGGTACTTATGGGTACTTATGGGTACTTGTAGGTACTTGTGGGTGCTTGTAGGTACTTATGGGTACTTTTAGGTACTTGTGGGTACTTGTGGGTGCTTGTGGGTACTTGTAGGTACTTGTGGGTACTTGTAGGTACTTGTGGGTGCTTGTGCGTGCTTGTAGGTGCTTGTGGGTACTTGTGGGTACTTGTAGGTACTTGTGGGTACTTGTGGGTACTTGTAGGTGCTTGTAGGTGCTTGTGGGTACTTGTAGGTACTTGTGGGTACTTGTAGGTACTTGTGGGTACTTGTAGGTACTTGTGGGTACTTGTAGGTACTTGTAGGTACTTTTAGGTACTTGTAGGTACTTGTGGGTACTTGTGGGTACTTGTAGGTACTTTTGGGTACTTGTGGGTACTTGTAGGTACTTGTAGGTACTTGTGGGTACTTGTGGGTACTTGTAGGTACTTTTGGGTACTTGTAGGTACTTTTGGGTACTTGTAGGTACTTGTGGGTACTTGTGGGTACTTGTGGGTACTTGTAGGTACTTTTGGGTACTTGTAGGTACTTGTGGGTAATTTTAGGTACTTGTGGGTGCTTGTAGGTACTTGTGGGTACTTGTGGGTGCTTGTAGGTACTTGTGGGTACTTGTAGGTACTTGTGGGTAATTGTAGGTACTTGTGGGTGCTTGTAGGTACTTGTGGGTGCTTGTAGGTACTTGTGGGTACTTGTGGGTGCTTGTAGGTACTTGTGGGTACTTGTGGGTGCTTGTAGGTACTTGTGGGTACTTGCCCCGGGTGCTTGTCCCGGGTACTTGTGGGTGCTTGTGGGTACTTGTGGGTGCTTGTGGGTACTTGTCGGTGCTTGTAGGTACTTGTGGGTGCTTGTAGGTACTTGTGGGTTCTTGTGGGTACTTGTGGGTGCTTGAAGGTACTTGTGGGTACTTGCCCCGGGTACTTGTGGGTGTTTGTAGGTACTTGTGGGTGTTTGTAGGTACTTGTGGGTGTTTGTAGGTACTTGTGGGTGTTTGTAGGTACTTGTGGGTGCTTGTAGGTACTTGTGGGTACTTGTGGGTGCTTGTGGGTTCTTGTGGGTGCTTGAAGGTACTTGTGGGTACTTGCCCCGGGTACTTGTGGGTGTTTGTAGGTACTTGTTGGTGCTTGTAGGTACTTGTGGGTGCTTGTAGGTGCTTGTGGATACTTGTAGGTGCTTCTGGGTACTTGTAGGTACTTGTGGGTGCTTGTAGGTACTTGTAGGTACTTGTGGGTGCTTGTGGTTACTTGTGGGTGCTTGAAGGTACTTGTAGGTACTTGTGGGTGCTTGTGGTTACTTGTGGGTGCTTGAAGGTACTTGTGGGGACTTGCCCCGGGTACTTGTGGGTGTTTGTAGGTACTTGTGGGTACTTGCCACGGGTGCCTCTGGGTGCTTGCAGGTACTTGCCCCGGGTGCTCCTGGGTGCTTACCCCGGGTGCTTGTAGGTACTTGCCCCGGGTGCTTGTAGGTACTTGCTCCAGGTGATTGTAGCTACTTGCTCCGGGTGATTGTAGGTACTTGATCCGCGTGCTTGTAGGTACTTGATCCGGGTGCTTGTAGGTACTTGCCCCGGGTGCTTGTAGGTACTTGCCCCGGGTACTTGTAGGTACTTTGCCTCCTCCATAGGATTAACATTACACTAAATTTTGGAAGCTCGTAACTCTGGTTTTATTAGAGATACGGGGATATCCTTTGATTATGTAATAGTCCTATTTGCCCCTTCCCTCCTTTGTTAACATTTGCTCCATGGGATACTCCATATACGGGAAAAACATGGAAAACTTAGGGAAGTATAGGGGGAAAAGCCTGGAAATCTCAGGGAAATTTGTTTTCCAAAACTTGTATGAAGCTTGTTATGGAACATATGTTATAAACTCATGGTTTTAGTTATATAAAGTTTTACCAAGAAGCGATATCTAGTTTACTAGAGAGAAGGTATTAGATGCCTAAGTATTCGCGCGCCATAGTCCCAGTCCCACTTTCAAAATACAAGGGGGGACGTAAAAGGAGGCCGGGCTATTTCGCCTCTCGGCAGTCGGAAAATACGTAGTTTTCGTCATTCGCGTCGCGTTTACGTGAGTTTTCTGGTCCGTGACCAAATAAGCATTTTTTAAACTGGACATTAGGCCAGTGACTTTCCTGACTTGGAATAAATAAACTGCTCCGTTACCATTGACCAGAGCACGTCGTCTGCTAAACTAAAGAAGTGGATAATTAAAATATTAGAATTTTAATGTGTGGGGTGTGATTACCCTTGAATTTTCTTAGTAGTCTCGTGGACCACTGACCCCCCTCCGATTTAATTTTTGAACTCGACCAGGGAATTTTTAAACTGGTCATTTGCCCTGTGTCACCGCCTTATTTCCCACGCTGGCGCGAGTTGCTTTGCGTTGTCGAGTGCGTGATGGAGTTGGCTACACTGTTAGAAAAAGGCGTTCACAATCCGTTCAAAATAGATAGTCGCGTTCTAGATTGAACAAAACTCAAAATTTGTTCAGTGCACTGAATGGTTTGTTCAATGACTATGAGTTTGTTCAATTTAGAACAAAAACCAGAAAATGGCGTCAAAGACGATAATCGTGCTAATTACTCGTTCAATTTAGAACGAAAACAATAAATGACGTCACGGACTAGAATCGATCTAAATTGTTCGTTCAATATAGAACCAAAACAATAATAAATGATGTCATGGACTAGAATCGTTCTAAATTGTTCGTTCAATATAGAACCAGAACAATAAATGACGTCAAGGACTAGAATCGTTCTAAATTGTTCGTTCAATATAGAACTAAAACAATAAATGACGTCATGGACTAGAATCGTTCTAAATTGTTCGTTCAATATAGAACCAAAACAATAAATGACGTCAAGGACTAGAATCGTTCTAAATTGTTCGTTCAATATAGAACTAAAACAATAAATGACGTCATGGACTAGAATCGTTCAAAGTGTGTCGTTCGATTTCGATTACAAAATTTCGCTTTAAACTAATATTGTTGAACATGAAACGGTATTGTATTTTGTTCTGTGATCAAAGATTCCACCGAAGATTATTCGTTTGTTTAATTTGGAACCAAGTAACCAAGACAGGAAAGTGACGCCACAGAGTATATACGACCAAAAAAAACTATTTTAAATTTTATATCGGTATGTTTAAAAGCGTCGTTTTGGGGTTCTATGGTGCGTTCAAATACCTTATTTCGTTCAATTTTTAGTCAATTAGGTTAGTATAATGACGTCATGTACGCCCCAAAGGCAGGATAACTTTTGCCATGTGTAAAACGCACATTTCGTTTATACTTACTCTTATACGCGTGTTAATATGGATCAAAATCATGACACGTCGTTTAGTTTATTTAAAAGTTTGGAAAGAAAAAATAAACCTCTACGAGTCGAAACGCAATAAAGAAGCTTTTCTTAAATAATAAAATAAATATAATTGATTTAAATTATTTTAATCGTCATTAATTTACCTTATTTCAAGTTAAACCGTTCTAAGAAACATTATTTCTAAAACAATTTTTAACATAGCTATTGTTGACGTTTGAATTCAAGCCTATTCCCCCAACAATGTTTGCAAATTTTGGATATATAAGGCGATAGATTCACAACTAATGATCAGGAAACCTGCAATAGCATAAACCTTTTGTGGAAGCCTTGATATTGGGAGGCTAGACGTTTCTCGTTGCCCTACACAAACGCCGCGTACTTCTTAATCATAAAGGTGAAAATAGAAGCCAAAAATTCCTTTCTGCGTAAACGTTTGCTCCTATTTGCCAACTGCGAACGCGGTGACAGACACACACACGTCCAGTATAATACCTCTCCGTGACGTCATCGTCAGTCGATGAGGTAAAATATGTTTAACTATGACTAGGTCAGATTTTTAATTCAAAAGGCGTAATCTGACATGCGAGCCCTAAAACTGAACTACTCAAACTCATAAACCTTACGTCCGAGAAGACCTCTTATCAGTAGGCTCATGTACTTTTATACGTTAATCATGCTTGACCTATTATTTCATTTTTTGCATGTCTAATTATCTATTTGTTTTTTAACACGAGTTCTTTCAAAAACGAAACCCTGAAAGTCATCGAACAAACACGAATTCTTTTATGAACGAATACCCGCGCGCCATAGGACAGGTGTTAGTTTTTTGTTTATCAAACACGAGTTCTTTATTGAACAACTTAACGTGCGGCTTAGAACTGAGAACATTTTCAGTTTTGAACATTCTTTTTGCGTTCAGTTATGAACAGTCGTTTTTCGTTCAGTTTTGAACGTTCGTTTTGCGTTCAGTTTTGAACACTCGTTTTGCGTTCAGTTTTGAACACTCTTTTTGCGTTCAGTTTTGAACACTCGTTTAGTGTTCTGTATAGAACAAAACGCTGTGCTCGTACGGGGACACTCCAATGAACGCCACTTTGTTCAATATAGAACATGTTTTTCTAACAGTGTGTGGGATTGACAAAGACCAAACATGGTGGTGTGAGAACTCAAGTATAGAGCAGCCAAAGGAGAGAAATACAATTTTCCAAATTTCTGTGAACTGTCAATGCGGTCCGGAAATTGGGAACACGTTTGCTCCGAATCGCAAACTGCGAACGCGGTCACGTGGGTGTAACAACGGACAGACAGACAGACACACCCACACACACCCACACCGATACGGCCGTTACAGAATCTCTCCTGGACTATACGTCACACGGAGAGGTAAAAACGCAAATCGCATTCTAAGGTACACATTCGACTACTTTGGCCTCAGCCCTCAGGTGAACAAAAGTTGATTATAACAGCGCCTTTTTACAAAACATGTCTAAAGTGAAACAAGTCTAACGAGTCTTACCGTATCCAACTGTCCTGGATACTAAATTGATAAGGAAAATCTACTACAAGACCTCATTTCAAGTATAAAACATGCACATCGTAATTATATCAATTTTGTTTTTCAAAACATTTGCAAAATATAATGAAAATGGGATTTCCCCATAACCTTATGGGTATGGTAGTTATCGATCTAATGAACTTGTTTTACAACCATTTAGTAAATAAATTTAAGGAACTTAATGACGAACACTTAGAAAAACGATCAAAAGTAACAACACTTATAATAAGGCTTACCTACGAAGGGAAACCTAGGCGAACCCTAAGGCTTTTGTTACAGTTGGGTCGTCATAAATGGATGGTGTATAGCCCCTTTGTCACAGCTAAGCGACAGCACACTGTAACTATTATCACTAACCTCAGCTAGTTTCAATGGAAAAATACAAGTTGGGAATCCAAAATAACCCTATTCTCAACGCACTTAAGAGGTTTTTCAAAAGTAATTGAATAAATATATTTGATATTATTTTAACTGTCAGGGAATAACCTTAATTCTAGTTAAGTCGTGTCTAAAAACGTTACTCCTAAAATAATTTTAAAAATAGTTATTTTAGACGTTCAAGCGTATGCCTTTTTAGCATGTAACCGTAAAAGTTAAATGTAGGAAAGGGGGCCTAATTTCACGGCTCAAAAAGAAATCAAATAAAACTAGCAATTGAAGAAGTTCCCAGGCTACCCGTTTAAAGGACTTATTGTCCATGACTAACTATATTTACCAGGTAGTCCATTGTAGAATAAGACGCAGTGTGTTATAGAAATAATACTTGTACCGGAGCGAGAGTACAAAAGGAACTACCAACTGACAACTGCCTTTTTTACAGATTGTAGGCGGGGGTTTTTATCCCCGCGAAAAATGTTTTTTAACAAGGTTGACAGCAGTGGCGCTTAAGGCGCCACTTCAGGCCAATTTAACATTATACAAAAATAGATGTAAGAAATGAAAAATTAACAAAGCAGACGACGCGGTTTTTCCCCCGGGAAGGAGAAGCTTGGTGTGGACGGTTACAAGCATTTCTTGGAAATTTAGGTTATAAAAGTTATCCGATTCCCGATCAGGGTAAGATATAGCGCAATTGCCGAACCTTTGTTGGAAACCCTGCCTTTAAGAGACTAGACGCTTCTCCTATCCCTAGCCGATTGCCGCATACATCTTAACCCTAACAATGCTAATGGGGTAGACGCCAATAATTCTTTCACCGAACTGTGAACCCGGTCCGGATATAGCGATCACGTTTGCTCCGACTTCCACACTGCGAACGCGGTGATTGGCACATAGACACGTCCAGGGTAACACCTCTCTGTAATACCATTCGGAGAGGTAAAAAAAACTGGGTAGCGGTAAATACCGCGGATGTTATCTTTTTCAAAAAGTAAGCGAAAAGCTCTTCTAAGAAAAGTCTGTTCCCAGGATTTCAGTCGACGCCTCTGTATGGAAACGAACCAGGGGCCCTTTTGATACGAGGCGAAAAAAATAGCCGCTACCTCACCTGACCTTAAGATTCAACTAAATGGTATCAGGGAGGACGAATAAGAAGCTTGAATTAGTATGCTAGGGGAATTCTCAGAGTCCAGTTCTTAAGGGCAAGGGGAAAAACGTCACAGGACTTCCTCAACTCGGTTGCAAACCGAGCTGCTATAAATTGTCTAGTTTAAAGGAAGGGTGAAAAGGAAATTCAAATGACTTTTTTACCGATTCTTCTACTAATGTTTAGACCTATCTGCATAGTGAAACATCCAGGAAATATCTCCGAATGATTTTGAAATTCAAATTAGGTTCAGATTTTTATGGATAACCTGAAATAAGTACCTCCAACCAATGACGTCACTCCCTGCCTTTTTCTTAAGAAAATTCTGGTTGCAGGAGGCACCATGTCTAACGGTATTTTTTCCCTTCGGGCGCAAATTTTATCGAATCTGGCGTCAAATTTCATTCGACACGGAGCATGCCCCGAGAATTTTGTTAATAAAATGGTAGGGCGCTATTTGATTGGTTGGAGGTACCTATAAAATATTTATTCATGAATTTTCAAAAGCTGATAAGAATGTCCTTGAAACAAAGCTTTTTTAATTATTATAAAATATCTGTAATTTAAAAACATTCGTTGTTATTTCTTGGGTGTTTCACTGTGCAGATTGATATAATAATTAGTAGATGAATCGATAAAAAATCACTTGATTTTCCATTTCACCCCCCCCTTTAATGGTTATTCTGTCATGGGAAAGGTCATGCCGCAGCCAGAGGTTGTTGATTTTATATGTCGTACAGGCAGTTTATTTTGAGGCCAACTAATCAGGAGGTTTCTCAAACTTATGTGTGAGCTTAGTCAATTTATATTCCAACTTTTGCAGCGCCTTCGATAAGAGGTGGGGGGTTGCTTCTCCCTTATGGAACAAATCCATATGGTAGAAGCATTTAAAATTATCGATAGGTCCAGGGCCTAGTTGTGATTAGTTAGAAGTTGCTATGGTGTTTGTTCAAGCTCAAGCGCTGGGTTCAAAGAACTTAGAGCTGATCATTTCCCGGAACTAAAGGGTACCTATAGCAATGTATTAAAAATATTTACCTTTAAACACAACAACATTTTAAAGACAATTTAACATTTGAAACTCCTTGTATGCTGTGAATGTTATGCGTGGTTTTAGGAAATGTCCTGGTCTGAGTATGGGAACAGTGGAAGACTAAACGTGAAAAAGTGCGCATGCAATCGAAAAGATAACGCGCTAGTTTAGCCGGGAATGAATGGATGAATGAATATTTATTTACTTCCCTGTACAAGAGTCCCTTTTGTAACAGGGAGGAACCTATTAAATAGGTCCGCAAGTATATTATCACATATTTAAAATGAAATTAAATGGTATTTACATAAATGTATCTGTAAAACTATTACGACACATGACTATATACAAAAATTAAAAATTAAAAAAAAGAAAAGTTCGCGCACTCCTGTAAGCCAAGCTTCTGGGCGGCAAAGTTTGAGGGAATAAGACACACGTCGGCGATCCTACCCTATAGGTGCCGACTGCCCCGTGTCTGCCGGAGGTGACTTGACCCCCACACCCCGTCCGTCACCTCCCAAGTAAACATCATTTCCTTCTCCCGCTTACACACAAAATGAAACCTGTATAATCACATCCTTGCCGAGGTCCTCTGACCCACTCGCATTGAAACCTCCAAAAAAACTCTTTAGTTTTTTAATGTGTGCCATCCTCTTTTTTCGTCCTCCTAGATAATATTATCCCTCATTGCTTTAGAAGATAACATTTTTATGACTTACATGAGATTCAATTTTTCCTTTACGACACGGAGTGCATTTTTAGTGAACTTAATTGAAATACCACGGTCAGTTGAGGGTTCACCAAAATAATATGCTTCATCAGGCTGGGTTTCATAGTGTTGTTTGTTTAGATTTTGTAATAAAATCACCATTGAATCTTTCATCGCGTAAAGAACTGCTTCCTGTGTAAAGATTCTTCGATTGAAACTATCGAGTGAAAATTTCTTTTCGTAGAACGTCTTGTCTAGTACTGTGATGTTCATGTTGTCATAATTGTCATAATGGTACTCAGTCTACAGTAAAGCAAATTATATAATGCATTAAAGGTCCGGTGAGTTGTGTGTTGCAGAGCCCATAAGCACTTGGTATGGCTATGCTCTCTAATATTCCCTGGACTAAGCCGG
The DNA here is from genome assembly GCA_019434445.1 of Phalangium opilio. Lineage (NCBI taxonomy): Eukaryota > Metazoa > Arthropoda > Arachnida > Opiliones > Phalangiidae > Phalangium > Phalangium opilio. Next base: position 71,723 of record JAEQBA010003417.1, on the reverse strand, counting down.
TATACTAAAATCAATTGAGTTATTAATTAATTATATATATTATACCACTAGGTTGTATGTAAACCCCAACGAGCGGATAATTATTTTCCCAGTCAGGGGACTTTTCGGAGAGAACCCAAAATTCAACTATTCCTTTCGAGTTCCAACCGAAAAGTGTCATTTTATTATCCGTAAAGTAGTTTATACACAAGTTTGCAATATAATACTTAAATTCTAGAGGGAACAACCATGATTCATGTCAAATATATTCCTATCATTTGGCTATCCAGGTGATGAAGTAATAATTCATATTGCGAAAAAAATCATAAGTAGATATGAAATTATAGGCGAGGAATAATTTTTCCCGTGGTCGTTACACCACTTCCCTCTGAACGACGATTTTGTCCTCAAACGTCTTAGAAACAAGATGGCCCAAGGGCTGGGCCTTAATAGTAATTTTACACGGCTCACGTGACCCCCGTATAGTTGATCTCCAATAAATCGTACAACTAAAAACATTTCTGAAACACAATCGTGTATCCCTTTAATTTCTAATAACGTCACATTTCAAATAATATTAATGAAACTAAATTGTGCACCCCACTAAAGTATAATTTTTAAAAACCATACGAATCAAATAATGTATTTAAACAAAATCCTGGATCCCCTAAACCAGAAATCACTATGACCGTAAAGCGTCCCCTCTATTTTACGAAACGTAACCTAACCATCCAGCATAATCTCTGATGTATCACGCGCACAAAGTGCAGTAGTTTACGAAAATTATCATCTTGTTTCCCTTCACTCAAAAAAGCCCGCGAGATTTAAACTACCTTTCTTTCCTCTCTCTCCGAGCGGGATGCCCCCTCTCCCTCTTCCCCCTCTCACTAATATACCAGGCAGGCAGTTCTCTCTCTACGCGGAGCTTCGTATCGCCACCGCCACCGCGACCGCGTACGCTAGCGCTAGCGATCTCTCTCTCTCTCATCGTAAGCGTACGTTTCGCGGACGCGACCGGTTTCCCTCTCTCTCTCATCGTAAGCGTTCGTTTCGCGGACGCGTCCGGCACAGGGACAGGGACAGGGGTTTGGTGCCCTTTCTTAAATTTTAACGGAATAAAATTCCGTGTAAAATTAAAAAAAGAACTCATTAAGCGAATTTAAATATCTGGCTAGAGTAAAGAGGTTAGAGCGTTTTACGAGGGCGAAATATTACACGCGAACGACCGTCATTTATGGAGAGAGGTATTTTGTTTTACCACAGTTAACTAAATCAGATTACGTCCATGAGCGCGAGGGCTCAGGTTTTTTGTAACCGATTATAATCTGCTTCATAGGCGAGAGAAATAGGGGGCACAATTTAAAAAATTTACGTATTATTTAAGATTTTACTTATTTCTTAAAAATTGAGGTTTCCAATTTAATATAAAGTCTTTGAGGTTAAGTCAATTGCAGTTTGCTCTATGTCTAAAAACAGAAAGAACAGCAACCAACAATCAGTCCAATACTGGAGAAAAGTGTCTGGCAGCATTTCACCTCCAAATATCTCGCTTGGTTTTGCCGCCAGACCAAGGCTATTACAAAAAAATTTAGAAAGTTCTAAACCATTTGGGGTGACGAAGTATTTACCAGTTTTTCGAAAAGTATTTCGATCTTCAGACACATGGCTAGCCTTTATCCTACAAATATTATTTAGAGCTTTTTTGCAGGAAAGAATGGCTTACTTTTGGTTAAACGTTAAGAATTTCGTTCCTTCAAAGACGTACTAAAACCAGAAGAAAATAGGGGAAGTACGTATTCTTAGCTATTTCGCGAGACGTCACTTTATCGGTTTTTTCGCGCCACTGAATATCCGCTTTTTTTGGCGGGAAACCGCGGATGAATACAAGAAACTATTTTCTTCGAAGGTTCGTCTGCTATCCAGCTGAATGCTTATTTTGTTATGGTACCTGACTTCTTGAGTTTACTATGGCCGAGGCTTAACGAGTCACTCGAATTTGGCGAAAATTCTACTTGAATACCTTTAGTTTTGCCTTTAAAACTTGTCTGGCTTTTCTTGTCACTAGTTTCACGATATACTAAATTACACTGGACAGAACTATCCATTTTTAACTCTTAATTGAACGATAACTTTCAATGTCAATCTACCCGGGCGAAAGAAGGACGGAAATCGTCGTCTATACTCTGTAGTTCGGTTTCTCACGGTATGGTGGCGCACCTTCAAAAATTTCTATCGGTTCTCTGCCTATCTCTGATTGGCCAATTTAAAGCGATAGCTTGTTTCTGGGAGAGAAGGACGACTTGCACTAGCTAAAGGTACGAATACGTACTTCCCCTATTTTCTTCTGCTAAAACCTATTATTTTGGCCAAATATCCCGAGAGTTTGGTGAGTCAGAGAAAACCCGTTTTAGCCACATCGTATGATGTATATCTAGGATCGTGAGTTGAACCCGGTCTTGATTGTTTAAAACGCAAGCTTACAAACCAAATATCTACGAAGCCTTCGTACAAATTTTGAGGTTTTTTCTCTTAATCGAAGGAAGTATCGAGATACGGAAAAAAGTTCTTCGGTAAAGGCCGAACATAAGTATAAGTTGTTCATGGAATAGGTCAACATCGAGTAAATGTAAATTGCATAAGTATGGATAATTGTTTAATGCATAAATATCTATTGCGTAAGTATGGATAAAGGTTTATTGCATAAATGTATATTGCATAAGTATGGATAAATGTTTATTGCGTAAATGTCTATTGCATAAGTATGCATAAATGTTTATTGCGTAAATGTCTATTGCATAAGTATGCATAAATGTTTATTGCGTAAATGTCTATTGCATAAGTATGCATAAATGTTTATTGCGTAAATGTCTATAGAATAAGTATGCATAAATGTCTATTGAATAAGTATGCATAAATGTCTATTGAATAAGTATGCATAAATGTCTATTGAATAAGTATGCATAAATGTCTATTGAATAAGTATGCATAAATGTCTATTGAATAAGTATGCATAAATGTCTCTTGCAAAAGTATGCATAAATGTTTATTGCATAAGTATAGATAAATACACACTGTATAAGTGTTGATAAATGTCCATTGCATACGTATGGGTAATTGTTTACTGCTTTAGTATATAACTATCCTTTCTGGAGCACGACAATAGGCAGTGGGAATTTCGTAAATTTTGGTATTTGAGTCCCCTCTTTGGATAGACCGCTTGGTGCCTCGTTTTTCCATTTAATCATTCTTTGGTCGGCCAACAACAAAGCGTGGCTTTATAGTAATATTTTTTGCTAGCCTTGCTGTCACTGTACCATGGACTGCGAATTATACAGGTCTACAGATTGCTAGCCTTAAACAGTACTTTCTCCCTCGAGCAACAGTCAGTACTGTACATGCCTATTATTAATTTCTCCACCTGAATAGGCTCAATATGATGCTTCAGAAAGATTTCTCTATACTAACTATAGTATATATGATAGGTATATGCAAGATAAAGCATCGATTTGAATTTTGCTATTAATTGTTTGATAGATTTAGTTAAATTTCTAGCATAATTTATGGGATAAAACTACCATGCAACAAACAAACATCTAATGTGTGCTCATGGGCGTGACTTGCGAACATTTTATGAAACATTTCAACTAACTTCAGTTTCACCTATTTTCTTAAAATAGTCTCTTCCGTAAAGGTCATTTCGCCAAAGATAAACTTCAAGACCATCTGCTCGTTTCATACCCTCAACACTTGTTATACGGACTTTGTTGTCTATCACGTAATCTGTTTGAAGATTTCCGTTGAAGACGGCCAACAAGAAAAAAGTCATTAAATACACTGATAGAGTGAATATCATCACAGAAAGGTCTCGTGTGCTGAAGTTAAGGCTATCTGCAATGACAGAAAAAAAGATTTAAACGAGTCAAAAGCTGAAATAGAAATTATTACGATTGCTTGTCACCGCTAGAAAAATAGCATTATAGTTACAAATACAACAGCAGTGGGTTTTAGCAGACGATTCAAGATGCCAGCTTCCGCAATTTATATAACATTGCACTTCCGAAAATGGCTGCAGGTCTTTCCGCCGAAACCTAAGCGACTCTATGGCAGGAGGGTTACTCCAATATAGACCGAAACTATTGTATATATCCTATAGAATAGAATGCAACTATATATGGAAATGTCCAATCTAAAATCAACCATCTTAATTATGTGACAGAACTTCTCAAAATGAAAATAACACGTTAGAAAATTCTCTATTTGTTGTGTAAAATAATTTTTCTATTATCAAAGGCATTTGCCGAATTGAAAAAATACTTTTTGATGGACGCAGCTCTAGTCTTAGTAGGAGTACATTGACTGACCAAAGCGTTAAAGCTAGGTAACTCTTCTCGTACATGACTCGTGAACTAAGAGAAAACGAGGGCATTTCTTAACGTGTGCACAGTTACCCTCTTCTGTTTAATAGTCCTCCCAGGTTCAAGTGAATTATAATTCATAGACGTAAAAGCTCTGGTTGCATTTTTAGTGAAATATAACTAGAGATGGGCCGATACCAGTTTAAACCGATACCGATATGATCCGATACTTGGGAAACCGATACGTACCGATACCGATATTTTACCCGATCCTTCGATTAAACCGATATCAAACCGATACCGATATGGTATCGGTATCGGCCCATCTCTATAGATGATTCTCGATCCAATTTCGGTACTTGAAACTATAAAACTGGCTTATCATACGAAAAACCCATTTAGACACTAGATACGTTATCCAAAAATAGATGAAAAACTGTGCTGTCTCAGAGTTTAGGTCTTATGGCGCCATCTACTCTCAACATAAGTATTTATTTTCTTCAAAAAATATCGGGTAGAAATATCGGTTCATTTTTAACCGATACCGATATATCGGTTAAGGCCAAATATCGGTACCGATACCGATATGGCATCGGTATCGGCCCATCTCTAAATATAACACCCTCACCAAAAAATATTTAACTATAAGATCGAATTTCCGTCTAAAATTACTCAAGTAAATAATTACAGTTGATAGAAGTTTATATATCATTTGAAATGAGGTATTTCGAAGTTGTTTAAGGCCAAGGCTTAAGGTGTGATTTAGTTAGTCTACGTAATATAGTCTTCCTCTTTAATTACACTAGAAAAGTCTTTCCTACCCCTCACCTTTTATACCCACGGTAGTTAAAACAGTGGTATTTACGTATGTGATCAGATACTGATTCATTATTTGTTAATCTCGCTATAATATCAGGAAAAGTGTAGATGTGAGATATTATTCCTGAAATCATGCCAAAGTAGAGGACGTCATCATTTATTCAAACAATTTTACTCTTATTAAATCAGTTGTTTGTGATATTACCGAAAGTATCTAAAGTCAATCGTCTGTTTCGTGTAACGCTATCATTTTAAAAAAGTATTTGTTACAAACTGTAGTTTGTTTATCTCATAAATATATGTAACAGCAAAAACGGATTTATGGGATAAGAACGTCGGAGTTAGCGAATTCACTCCCCATCCTCGCATACTTTATTGAGAAACTTCGTCTGCTTATATTTTGACTCACCCACAAATTCTGTATATAGCTACTTCTAGAGATCGAATTTGTGGGTGGAGTCAAAATATAAGCAGACGAAGTTTCTCAATTAAGTATGCGAGGATGGTACTAGAGGCTAAAGCTACGATCCGACGTTCTTATCCCATAAATCCGTTTTTGGTAACAGTGGTGTTCGTTCATCATGAAACCCTCGCGTGAACCTTTAGTGGAAGCCTCGCATTTGGAATTCTAGACGATAGTGTTGATGTTGAAAGGGGTGACGCGTTGCCACGTCAAGCACCGATACCAAAGGTATATTGTACACCACGAGCTAATTAGACAGAACTGGAAACTCCTCCAACCCTTCACATTTATCGCTCCGTTGTCTAAATTTAACTTTTAACTATGCCTAATGTAAATTGCTTCTTTAAAATTTCTTTTACACTGTAAAAAAGTGAGATTCATCTTTGAATGCTTAGACGTGCATAGCCCCAACACTGTGGTGGTACGCTTTAACGTTCAAATTTGAATAGTTTCTTTGCGTTCAAATTTGAATAGTTTCTTTGCGTTCAAATTTGAACAGATCACTATTGTTCAAAATAAAACGCTCACGCATTCAAATTTGAACGGTGCGTGAAAGGTTAGTATATCGTGTAAATTTCAGCACGAAACCGTTCAAGTTTAAATTGAAAATTAAACGTTTAATATTGTATGTTTTTGCAATCATTATTGAGCAACATCGGATAGTTTGATCGAGCGTTCATATTCAATTGCTTACGTTCAAAATTGAGCAGTTCACCATTTAACAATACATGGTGGACAAGCGTTTGATGAAGCATCGAAACTTCACAGTTGTAGCGTTCAATTTTGAATAGAGAAGTTCGATTTCAAATTTCATTATTGAATTCCTTTTGGTAGGCCAAACTATATTTAATGTAGGCACTGATAAGGAAGAAATCTAATGTGTTTAAAGCTAGTACATCTTCTCAGGGCGGGTGGACTTGAAACACATACATTAATCGTTGTGTTGAATAATAATTCAATTATATGAAGAGAGACTCCACTTTTAAGGGACGTGTTCATTATCAAGTTCCCCTCAATTATAAAGGAGTATGTTTTACGTTATCAACCGATTTGAAGGCCTATGTAAATATAAGGGATTGGTGAAATACACCATAATCCGTAACCTTTACTTTGATATTATTATATAATGATGTATATACAGACAAATATATATTTAATTCAGGGTAAATAAGCAAGTCACAGTAAATTGTTGAGATATTATTGGATTATTATTGAAAGTTTTGTATTGATACCCAAGATCTTGGATGATATTACACACTTTTCCTGATTGAACGCCTGACATTTGCAAACTGTTCAATAATGAACAATTGCGCTCACTTTTGAATAGGACTGTTCACGAGCCGAGCTGAGCGAGCTTTTTAAAAGCTCGGCTCGGCTTGACTCAAAAAACCGGCGGCTCGGCTCGACTCGAGTCGAGCTGGGTCTTGGCTCGGCTCTAGCTCGGCTCGAAAATGATCGAGCCGAGCCAAGCTGGCTCGATTAATATATACATTTTTAAAAAAATTGCTACTACCAACGTCAAACTTGAGAACGAAATGCCATCTCATGTTTAGGAATGTAGAGGTTCAGTAAAACCCGCTCGGTAAAATGTGCTCAGGGTTAGAGACGAGAGATTTTTCCCACGCTATATTTCGTGTAAAAATACATCGGAAAGCTATTGGTGGAGAGAATAAAGACTAAAAGGGAAGCACTATATCAGTGACCAAGCTCGCGAGCCGGCTCGCGAGTCGTAGTGGCTCGATGCCTGTCGGCTCGGCTCGGCTCGACCATAAAAAAGCTCGCTCGACGCTCGTTAATTAATAGAGCCGCAAAAGTGGCGGCTCGGCTCGGCTCGGCTCGAACTCGGCTCGTTCGTCACGAACCCGAGCTGGCTCGAGCTCGTGAACAATCCCACTTTTGAATACCCATTGAACGCTGTTTTTCTTATAGTGTTGTTTTCTAGCCAAAACACTCGTTTAAACCCCAAAAACACTCTCGTGTGAACGCCCATAACGTAGGGCTGTGCGAGCCTTGAATTTTTGGTTTCGAGTCGAGTCTCGAGTATTGAAATTTTCCCTTATCGAGTATCGAGCCGAGTCTCGAGTACTCGAATCGAGTATCGAGTAGTTGGAAAATTTGTTTCGAGTATTTATCGAGTAATTGGGACTTGATTTTGCATTATTTCAGCACTTTTTGTTAATTTATCGCTCTCATAATAGACATTTAGTGTAATTTTGATCATCGACAACTACTTCAAATAATTCCCGGACGGTATTAGTCTTCTTCCCTTTTAATTTAACAAACTTAATTCCTAATTAATATGTTCTTCGCAATCTCATTCCTCAGAGAAGTCACTAGCCATTGTTATGCTTCGAGCAAAGTCTCAAACGAAAATTACTAAGCAGAATTTAAAAATAAATAAACAAAATAATAACAATAATAATAGTCAACGCGCCTTTAACTGTATTTCACTACTTTTACTTCCACTGTTGAACCAGCTAGGAGCTACTACCCCATTACATTACACTGGCATTATGATCTAAACTACCCAATCAGCACTGACTTGCGTCTGTTAACCATAAAGAGTGACTTTCTAGTAGATTTTTATAGCTACTACATCCCATTTTCAAAGCTAAAGGCCTTCCAAAAGCAGGTTCGAGTATTTATCGAGCCTTGGTTTGATACTCGAAACTTTTTCGAGTCTCAGAAAATCTCTTATCGAGTATCGAGCCGAGTACTCGGCTCGATACTCGATCGAGTACTCGAGTCTTATCGAGTACTCGCACAGCACTACCATAACGCTCTCGTTTGAACGCCTATATCACACTCGTTTGAACGCCCATAACGCTCTCGTTTGAACGCCTATATCACACTCGTTTGAACGCCCATAACGCTCTCGTTTGAACGCCTATATCACACTCGTTTGAACGCCCATAACGCTCTCGTTTGAACGCCTATATCACACTCGTTTGAACGCCCATAACGCTCTCGTTTGAACGCCTATATCACACTCGTTTGAACGCCCATAACGCTCTCGTTTGAACGCCTATATCTCACTCGTTTGAACGCCCATAACGCTCTCGTTTGAACGCCTATATCTCACTCGTTTGAACGCCCATAACGCTCTCGTTGAACGCCTATATCTCACTCGTTTGAACGCCTATATCTCACTCGTTTGAACGCCCATAACGCTCTCATTTGAGTGTCAAAAACAATCTCGTTGGAACGCCATAAACATCCTCGTCTGAATGCGCAAAAATTTGTTATTTGAACGTCTAAAACGCTCTTCTTTTAATACTTATATAACCTATAGAACGCCATAACTACCATAACTGAACGCTTCATTAGCGCAAGGTGGTTATTCAAAATTGAATGGGATAAAGATTAATTTTTGAATGGTAATACATAAGTTATTCAAAATGAATGCTATAGTTAAGTTCTAATCAATATGACGGTAGTTTGTTCAAAAACGAATGCTAATGGATAGTTTTGAACGCGTAAAACACTCCTCGTTCAAAATTGAATATCTCTGGTTAAATCTGAATGCGTCAATAGAGGCTTGTTCAAAATTGAACGGTCGCTACCATTTTTGAATGCCAAAAGCACACTCATTTTTTACAGTGTAAACCATCCGGTTTCTTGACATAAAACCTTCGTTGTGTTTCAGTTGATATTATGAATTTCTTCAGATTTTACATGTATTGCTAGTCCATTATTTTCATCTCCATTTTTTACACAATATTTACGTTCGGTTTGTCTTTTATAATTTTCATTTTGTTTGCCCAACGTAGGTTTCGTTACCATCGCATTTTATGTCATCTATTCTATTTTTGGTCTATTTTTAATTAGTTCTGTTTTTAGTATATTTAATGTTCTGTTTATTAGACTTACATTGAGTTTTTTTAATTGTCTACTTGTTTTTTCCGTAACTCAGCTTATATATGGCAATGATATTATGTTGTCTGGTTTTTCATTTAGGGTGTGGTTAAAACTTTCGTTGTGTTCCAGTTCATATTATTTTTTTCAGATTTTACATGTAATGCTTGGGTGACTCCCATAATCCCCCTGGACATAATCCCCCCAAAAATTTCCCCCCGTCCAAATGGGCATAAGACAAAATCCCCCCATTTGCAGACAAAATCCCCCCAAACTGGAGACAAAATCCCTCCCAAATTGGAGACAAAATCCCCCGCTTACGGAACGAAATCCCCACCTTGGAGACGAACCCTTCAGGGGTCATTCCTATTTTAGAGGTCGTTTTCCACAGTGGAAATTTTTTTAGTAGGATAGTAGTAAAAATAGTAGTATTCCCCCTACGAGGAAAAGCGGAACCAATGATGGAGAAAATAGTATGAATTGCCGACTAACCATAAATTTCCGCCTTTTCCAAAATATCGCTGACTAACTATAAATTTCCGCCTTTTCCAAAATATCGCTGACTAACCATAAATTTCCGTCTTTTCCAAAATATCGCTGACTAATTATAAATTTCCGCCTTTTCCAAAATATCGCTGACTAACCCTAAATTTCAGCCTTTTCCAAAATATCGCTGACTAACCATAAATTTCCCCCTTTTCCAATATACTGCTGATAACCATAAATTTCCGCCTTTTCCAAAATATTGCCGACTAACCATAAATTTTCGCCTTTTCCAAAATATTGCTGACTAACCATAAATTTCCGCCTTTTCCAAAATATCGCTGACTAACCATAAATTTCCGCCTTTTCCAAAATATTGCTGACTAACCATAAATTTCTGCCTTTTCCAAAATATCGCTGACTAACCATAAATTTCCGCCTTTTCCAAAATACTGCTGATAACCATAAATTTCCGCCTTTTCCAAAATATTGCCGACTAACCATAAATTGCCGCCTTTTCCAAAATATTTTTGACTAACCACAAATTTCCGCCTTTTCCAAAATATCGCTGACTAACCATAAATTTCCCCCTTTTCCAAAGTATTGCTGACTAACCATAAATTGCCGCCTTTTCCAGAATATCGCTGACTAACCATAAATTGCCGCCTTTTCCAAAATATTTTTGACTAACCACAAATTTCCGCCTTTTCCAAAATATCGCTGACTAACCATAAATTTCCCCCTTTTCCAAAATATTGCTGACTAACCATAAATTTCCGTCTTTTCCAGAATATCGCTGACTAATTATAAATTTCCGCCTTTTCCAAAATATCGCTGACTAACCCTAAATTTCAGCCTTTTCCAAAATATCGCTGACTAACCATAAATTTCCCCCTTTTCCAATATACTGCTGATAACCATAAATTTCCGCCTTTTCCAAAATATTGCCGACTAACCATAAATTTTCGCCTTTTCCAAAATATTGCTGACTAACCATAAATTTCCGCCTTTTCCAAAATATCGCTGACTAACCATAAATTTCCGCCTTTTCCAAAATATTGCTGACTAACCATAAATTTCTGCCTTTTCCAAAATATCGCTGACTAACCATAAATTTCCGCCTTTTCCAAAATACTGCTGATAACCATAAATTTCCGCCTTTTCCAAAATATTGCCGACTAACCATAAATTGTCGCCTTTTCCAAAATATTTTTGACTAACCACAAATTTCCGCCTTTTCCAAAATATCGCTGACTAACCATAAATTTCCCCCTTTTCCAAAGTATTGCTGACTAACCATAAATTGCCGCCTTTTCCAGAATATCGCTGACTAACCATAAATTGCCGCCTTTTCCAAAATATTTTTGACTAACCACAAATTTCCGCCTTTTCAAAAATATCGCTGACTAACCATAAATTTCCCCCTTTTCCAAAATATTGCTGACTAACCATAAATTTCCGCCTTTTCCAAAATATCGCTGACTAACCATAAATTTCCGCCTTTTCCAAAATATTGCTGACTAACCATAAAATGCCGCCTTTTCCAAAATATTTTTGACTAACCACAAATTTCCGCCTTTTCCAAAATATCGCTGACTAACCATAAATTTCCCCCTTTTCCAAAATATTGCTGACTAACCATAAATTTCCGCCTTTTCCAAAATATCGCTGACTAACCATAAATTTCCGCCTTTTCCAAAATATTGCTGACTAACCATAAAATGCCGCCTTTTCCAAAATATTGGAATTTGGAAATAAGTTAAAACAAAATCAGTAGTTTACTTCATTTGGTTTAGGAACATTGTTTGCAATACCTTTCACTCTTGTGAATTATACTTTTGCATTATTATTAAAGATAATCTTTGGATTTGGGCTTCCGTTTACCTTTACTTCTAAATGCCTATTATCTGGGGGATTTTCAATAAAATGATCCTTTCGGTAGGATTTTGTTGAACAGTTTTCCTTGGGGTCGACTAATCTGCAGGTCCTCTGAATGTCTGAAATGCAGTCCACGGTAGGAAACCTACTATTTGTAGTATGCAGGTTCGGTTCACATTTACAAATAGAAGAAAGCAATTCTAAAATTCATTGCCTAACATACAGTCCAACAAAATTAGAGTTTCAACTCTGAAATCTTTTGACTGAAACGCAGTACTCTGAAATGCAGTCTACGAAAACTATTAATTTCAACTCTGAAATCTTTTTGACTAAAACGCATTACTCTGAAAAGCAGTCCACGAAAATGATTATTTTCAACTCTGAAATCTTTTGACTAAAACGCAGTACTCTGAAATGCAGTCCTCGAAAATTACTATTTTCAACTCTGAAATCTTTTGACTGAAACGCAGTACTCAGAGATTTCAGAGTTGAAATTTATTTAATAATCAGAGTACTTCGTTTTAGTCAAAAGATTTCAGAGTTCAAAATAATAATTTTCGAGGACTGCATTTCAGAGTACTGCGTTTTAGTCAATAGATTTCAGAGTTTATATAATAATTTTCGAGGACTGGATTTCAGAGTACTACATTTTAGTCACCCGATTTCAGAGTTGAAATAAATAATCTTCGAGGACTGCATTTCTGAGTACTGCATTTTAGTCAAGAGATTTCTGAGTTGAAATTAAAAGTTTTCGGAGACAGCATTTCAGAGTACTGCGTTTTAGTCAAAAGATTTCAGAGTTCAAAATAATAATTTTCGAGGACTGCATTTCAGAGTACTGCGTTTTAGTCAATAGATTTCAGAGTTTATATAATAATTTTCGAGGACTGGATTTCAGAGTACTACATTTTAGTCACCCGATTTCAGAGTTGAAATAAATAATCTTCGAGGACTGCATTTCAGAGTACTGCATTTTAGTCAAGAGATTTCTGAGTTGAAATTAAAAGTTTTCGGAGACTGCATTTCAGAGTACTTCGTTTTAGTCAAAAGATTTCAGAGTTCAAAATAATAATTTTCGAGGACTGCATTTCAGAGTACTGCGTTTTAGTCAATAGATTTCAGAGTTTATATAATAATTTTCGAGGACTGGATTTCAGAGTACTACATTTTAGTCACCCGATTTCAGAGTTGAAATAAATAATCTTCGAGGACTGCATTTCAGAGTACTGCATTTTAGTCAAGAGATTTCTGAGTTGAAATTAAAAGTTTTCGGAGACTGCATTTCAGAGTACTGCGTTTTAGTCAAAAGATTTCAGAGTTCAAAATAATAATTTTCGAGGACTGCATTTCAGAGAACTGCGTTTTAGTCAACCGATTTCAGAGTTGAAATTTATTATTTTCCCGGACTGCTTTTCAGAGTTCTGCACTTTAGTCAACCGATTTCAAAGTTGAAATTAATAATATTCGAGGACTGCATTTCAGAGTACTGCATTTTAGTCAAGAGATTTCAGAGTTGAAATTAATAGTTTTAGAGGGCTACATTTCGGGTGTACCTCGTATGAGCAGTTCCCGGTAGAGCAGTTCTCGAAATAGCAGCCGCGATTCCAAAAAAACAGCGGCGTTCTTCAAAACTGCTGTTTTAGAAATAGCGGCTGCTGTTTTAGAAATAGCGGCCGCTGTTTTAGAAATAGCGGCTGCTATTTTGGGAAATAGCAGTGTTTGTCTTCAGTTTCGAGTATTTCTTAACAATACAGTTATATTCGTTGTTTTCGAAAACTACCTTTTTCTGTGATCATTTAGTCAGTAATATGACCTACTAACGGATCGTGTTTTTAAAGTACACTTAAATATTACACTATTCTTCAGGCTGTATCAGTTTACAATTCTAATACCAGAATAGAAAATATTTCAAGAAAGCTTATTTTATTTCGGAAGTAGATAATTGTAAAGAGTATTTTTTTGGAAAAGGCATATTATTATTTGGGAAGTGAAAGAAGACAAACAACAATATTTTGGAAAAGGCGTAACATTGTTACACCATTTCCAAAATATTACTAACCTAAGTCTAACCAATAAAAACAAAACCTAAAAAACCAAACCTAACCCAACCTAACCAAACCTAACCTAACCTAACCTAACCGAACCTAACCCAACCTAACCTAACCCAACCTAACCTAACCTAACCTAACCTAACCTAACCTAACCTAACCTAACCAAACCTAACCTAACCTAACCTAACCTAACCTAACCTAACCTAACCTAACCTAACCTAACCTAACCTAACCTAACCTAACCTAACCTAACCAAACCTAACCTAACCTAACCTAACCTAACCAAACCAAACCAAACCTAACCTAACCTAACCTAACCTAAAACTATTGGGGGGTTCAACTAATCAACTTGAAGCTAACCATATCTGACCTAGTTCTATTTAAGTTCATATAACACAGCGTACACCATAATAAAGAACAGTCGTTTTTCGCATTCCTGTTTTTCTGCTCTTTAGAGAACTGCTGTAATAGTACGCCGCGTTTACGAGAACCGCTGTAATGGTACGCCGCGTTTACGAGAACCGCTGTATCGGTAACTGTTGTAACGGGTAAACTGCCATTTCGGGAAACCGCTATTTAGGGAACTGCTGATATGAGGACCGCTATTATGGAATCCGCTCATACGGGAACCGCTCAACTGAGGGCTTCCCTACATTTCAGAGTACTGCATTTTAGTCAATAGATTTCAGAGTTGAAAATAATTATTTTCTAGGACTGCATTTCAGAGTACTGCGTTTTAGTCAAAAGATTTCAGAGTTGAAGATAATAATTTTCGAGGACTGGATTTCAGAGTACTGTTTCGCTTTCATAGCTTTATTCGCTTAATCCGTTAACTTTTAATTTTTGGGAGAGCTCAAATTTTTATAAGTGTTCCGACCGACTGAAAAATCGAAACCTTAAGTCCCCGTTCGTCGTGTAACTTATAAGAATCACTCCAATCAATAACAAAGTCACTCAGTTTTTTGCTTTAAACGAATTCAACGCTTTATTCAATTCCAATCAACCCAAATTCTTTTATTTTAAACTGTTCCTTTACTTTAACTTTTCTTTTGTATTATTTTTTCCGTGGTATCTAAACCTTTTCCTTATTTCTTTTATTTCCGTGGTATCTAAACCTTTTCCTTATTTCTTTTATTTCCGTGGTATCTAAACCTTTTCCTTATTTCTTTTATTTCCGTGGTATCTAAACCTTTTCCTTATTTCCATTATTATTTCCTAGGTTTCTAAACCTTTTCCATTATTCCATTATTTCTTTTATTTTTCATGATACCTTTTCCTTTTCCTAAGTTCCAATTTTTAATTATTATGTCCGAAGACTATAGCTCCTTGCCTAGGTCTGAGCTTCATTTCTTTTTATTTCTTATGCCCGACTAAGGACGTCTAGCTTCTTCGCTAGCCCATTCCAAAGTGATTATTCTTTTTCGTCCAAGTCAGGACTCCTAGCTAGGTTTCAAAGTTCCATTTCAATTTTCAACCCCCATATTCAAAGTTCAGTTTATGTTTTTACCAATTTGCAATTTTGGCCAGAGCATCGGCCTTTACCCTTATTATTCTATCCCCTCATTTTCTCTTTTATTTATCTTAACTTTCACTTTTCACTAATGCACGTGCATGTCATATAATACCCTGAATCTTTGATCTGTCCTATCCAAGCTAACAAGTTTTATTACTTTGTTTTTCAAGCGAATCGATCCCTTCGGTCAAAGATTCTGTTTAAAGCAGTTATACTTATTTTTCTTACACAAATATCCGACTAAAGCTTTCATACTGTTTTTGCAAGGAACGATAATAATCCAAGGTTTACAAAATATATATATAAAACACAAATGAATATAAACACAAATGAATACAAACTCAATAAACATGAATATTTTTGCGCGCGCGTGAATTAGGCCTAATTCTTTAAAACATTCAAAAAAAATGCACATCAATTCAAATTTCATACACTTATTTTCAACAAGTACTACATTTTAGTCACCCGATTTCAGAGTTGAAATTAATAATTTTCGAGGACTGCATTTCAGAGTACTGCATTTTAGTCAAGAGATTTCAGAGTTGAAATTAAAAGTTTTCGGGGACTGCATTTCAGAGTACTGCGTTTTAGTCAAAAGATTTCAGAGTTGAAATTAATAATTTTTGAGGACTGCATTTCAGAGTACTGCACTTTAGTCAACCGATTTCAGAGTTTAAATTAATAATATTCGAGGACTGCATTTTAGAGTACTGCGTTTTAGTCAACCGATTTCAGAGTTGAAAATAATTATTTTCTAGGACTGCATTTCAGAGTATTGCGTTTTAGTCAAAAGATTTCAGAGTTGAAGATAATAATTTTCGAGGACTGGATTTCAGAGTACTACATTTTAGTCACCCGATTTCAGAGTTGAAATTAATAATTTTTGAGGACTGCATTTCAGAGTACTGCATTTTAGTCAAGAGATTTCAGAGTTGAAATTAAAAGTTTTCGGGGACTGCATTTCAGAGTACTGCGTTTTAGTCAAAAGATTTCAGAGTTTAAATTAATAATTTTCGAGGACTGCATTTCAGAGTACTGCACTTTAGTCAACCGATTTCAGAGTTGAAACTCTAATTTTGTTCGACTGTATGTTAGGCAATGAATTTTAGTATTGCTTTCTTATATTTTTAAATGTGAACCGAACCTGCATACTACAAATAGTAGGTTTCCTACCGTGGACTGCATTTCAGACATTCAGAGTACCTGCAGATTAGTCGACCCCGTTTTCCTTTTGGGGGATTTTGTCCTGGACGTTTTCTCTGGGGGGATTTTGTACAAACACGTCTAAAATCGGGGGGAAAAAGTCTTGGCAAATCCAAAATAGGGGGATTTTGTCCGGGGGGATTATGTCCAGGGGGATTATGTACGAGACCCGTAATGCTTGGCCATTATTTTCATCTCTATTTTTTACACAAAAAATTATGAAGTAAAAAACCACACCCTAAATGCAAAACCAGACAACATAATATCATTGCCATATATAAACTGAGTTACGGAAAAAACAAGTAGACAATTAAAAAAACTCAATGTAAGTCTAATAAACAGAACATTAAATATACTAAAAACAGAACTAATTAAAAATAGACCAAAAATAGAATAGATGACATAAAATGCGATGGTAACGAAACCTACGTTGGGCAAACAAAATGAAAATTATAAAAGACAAACCGAACGTAAATATTGTGTCAAAAATGGAGATGAAAATAATGGACTAGCAATACATGTAAAATCTGAAGAAATTCATAATATCAACTGAAACACAACGAAGGTTTTATGTCAAGAAACCGGATGGTTTAAAAGAAATTTTAAAGAAGCAATTTACATTAGGCATAGTTAAAAGTTAAATTTAGACAACGGAGCGATAAATGTGAAGGGTTGGAGGAGTTTCCAGTTCTGAAAAAAAGAAAAGATAATCGGACGAAGATCAATACCACATACGGTGCATAAATGTAACGAAAGAAAATTACCTTAACCAAAAACGGATTTATGGGATAAGAACGTCGGATTTAGCGAATTCACTCCCCATCCTCGCATACTTTATTGAGAAACTTCGTCTGCTTATATTTTGACTCACCCACAAATTCTGTATACAGGGTGTTTCTGAAAAGTCCATCACAAATTAAGGGGCGTGTTTATGGGACCAAACTGAGCGGAAAGTACCAAAGAACATGGGGTGTACAACATTTTGTTACGGAGATATGGCCTTCCAAACATTCGCCCCTAAAACAAGGAAATATCCAAAAATGAGGAGTAACACTTAAGACCGACTAACCAGCTTGTTTAAAACTACTAGACAATTTCAATAGCCTTTAATCGAACAATTGATTTCTACCTTTACTAATCAGAAGCGTATAAATGAGTAGAAGTATGCCTACGGTGGTAATGTAAAATTAATCCCAAGTGACATGATGTTTCAAGATCTTCCCAGCACCAAGTAAAATGGTTCTGATTGAAGGGACTTTTATTAGCACAGCGTAAACAACGTTATTTTCAGGAATTAGTCCAAATGTCCACGGGCGGCATTACAAAAACGAGGCAGTCTTTCGAATGATACTTGGACATGTTGGAAGATCCCTGGCTTGTTCCTGTTATCTCAAACCGTAAAAAGCTACGCAAATCTTCATCATCACGGACAACACTCTTGTACGTTAGGTATGACCTTGAGAAAACCTAAAAGGACATCTCGAATGTATTTGAAAAACCCATCTCCAATTAAGGGGCGTGTTGTTTGTTTCCAACAGAGTAAACTCGCCCAGAGAACAATTACAATGCAGAGCCACGTTTCGGCGTTAATGGCCCACAAAGGTGGTCCCAAAAACAAGAACAAACTTTAATTTGTTTCGTTCAGTAAGTGTTTCATGTGTCATAGATAAAACGCCATGATTAATGCACGAAGAAAATGAATTTATTGACAAGTTTTAACATTTAATTGCAACTAGTTACAAAAATTGTTCAAAGTGTTCACCACCCGCGTTAAGGCACACATTAGCACGTCTTACAAATGATTCCCTTACACGTTGAAAAATGCCTGGAGTTTCGCGAATTGTTTGACAGCCGTGAATTATTCGTCGACGTAGCTCTTCAACATCGGGCACTTCAGTCTGATAAACTAAGTCTTTCAGGTGGCCCCAAAGAAAGAAATCACAAGGGTTCAGATCGGGTGATCGAGCAGGCCACTCCACAGGTCCACCTCGACCTAACCACCGCAAAGGGAAGGTCGCGTTAAGATAATTTCGGACCGCGATGCTGAAATGTGGTGGTGCACCATCGTGCATGAACCACATTCTGTTTACCAAACCTAAGGGTACGTCTTCGAGTAGTTCCGGTAAATCGTCCCGTAAGAACTGCAAGTAAGCCACACCGTTTAACCTGGGCTCTAGGAAATATGGCCCAATTAAATTGTCACCCACAATACCACACCACACGTTTAAACTGAATTGTACTTGGTGACTTCTAACGCAAGTTGCGTGGGGGTTTAGCTGGGACCATTGATGTTTATTATGTAAGTTAATAATACCATCCCGTGAAAAGTTAGCTTCGTCAGTAACCAACAAATCCCGTGGGAAATCGATATCGTTTACTTTAGCCAGAAACCAATGACAAAACGCCGTGCGTCGTGGGTAGTCCGCTGGATTCAAACCTTGAACTTTTTGAACATGGAAAGGATGAAACCGGTGGCTTCTGAGGATTTTCCACACGAGCGTGTGGTTTACGCCTAATCGGCGACCAACTTGGCGGGTACTTGATTCAGGCTCGTCCTCGAAAATGGTGAGAACTTCGTCTTCTACGGCCTCTGGGATGGCTCTCGCTCTAGGTTGAGGTCCAGCAGGTTGGATTCGTCCATCTTGCCTCAAACGTCTGTCCACAGCCTCGAACGTCAGTCGATTTGGTAGTCGCCTCTGCGGAAATCTTTCCTGATACAAGCGTACAGCTGCAGCGGCATTCCCCTCGGCTAGTCCATACATTAGGTGCATATCCGCATATTCGGCATTTGTGAAGAAAGGCATTGTAACAGACTTCGTTGAATTATGAGTTTAATAAAACAAACACATGTACGTGAAACCTCTTTTATTCCTTTCATAAAAAACATAGTGCTCTGTTTTAGTGCTCTGTTTTTTAAGAATAGGCGAAGTTCTCACTATTTTCGAGGACGATCCAAAAACAAGCAGCCGGCAATTGGTTTGCTGATTAAGAAAAAACCACACGCAACTTGCGTTAGAATTCACAAAGTACAATTCAGCTTAAACGTGTGGTGTAGTATTGTGGGTGACAATTTAATTGGGCCATATTTCCTAGAGCCCAGGTTAAACGGTGTGGCTTACTTGTAGTTCTTACGGGACGATTTACCAGAACTACTCGAAGACGTACCCTTAGGTTTAATAAACAGAATGTGGTTCATGCACGATGGTGCACCACCACATTTCAGCATCGCGGTCCGAAAACTTGTCAATAACATTTTCTTTGTGCATTAATCATGGCGTTTTATCTATGACACATGAAACACTTACTGAACGAAACAAATTAAAGTTTGTTCTTTTGTTTGGGACCACCTTTGTGGGCCATTAACGCCGAAACGTGGCTCTGCATTGTAATTGTTCTCTGGGCGAGTTTACTCTGTTGGAAACAAACAACACGCCCCTTAATTGGAGATGGGTTTTTCAAATACATTCGAGATGTCCTTTTAGGTTTTCTCAAGGTCATACCTAACGTACAAGAGTGTTGTCCGTGATGATGAAGATTTGCGTAGCTTTTTACGGTTTGAGATAACAGGAACAAGCCAGGGATCTTCCAACATGTCCAAGTATCATTCGAAAGACTGCCTCGTTTTTGTAATGCCGCCCGTGGACATTTGGACTAATTCCTGAAAATAACGTTGTTTACGCTGTGCTAATAAAAGTCCCTACAATCAGAACCATTTTACTTGATGCTGGGAAGATCTTGAAACATCATGTCACTTGGGATTAATTTTACATTACCACCGTAGGCATACTTCTACTCATTTATACGCTTCTGATTAGTAAAGGTAGAAATCAATTGTTCGATTAAAGGCTATTGAAATTGTCTAGTAATTTTAAACAAGCTGGTTAGTCGGTCTTAAGTGTTACTCCTCATTTTTGGATATTTCCTTGTTTTAGGGGCGAATGTTTGGAAGGCCATATCTCCGTAACAAAATGTTGTACACCCCATGTTCTTTGGTACTTTCCGCTCAGTTTGGTCCCATAAACACGCCCCTTAATTTGTGATGGACTTTTCAGAAACACCCTGTATAGCTACTTCTAGAGATCGAATTTGTGGGTGGAGTCAAAATATAAGCAGACGAAGTTTCTCAATAAAGTATGCGAGGATGGTACTAGAGGCTAAAGCTACGATCCGACGTTCTTATCCCATAAATCCGTTTTTGCCTTAACTTAAAATAAATATAGTAACGGCTGAGGAAGGACCACGGTCTGAAAGCTCCCGAAATTTTAAAATTTAAATTTACTTTAAAATAATGTAAAATAAGAAATCCATGAATTAGCAGTTCTTTTATATGCAAGTTTTTAGTTAAATATCTAACCATGGAACAAATTTTTAATATTTACAATTTTAACCACTTATCTTTAAATTGTAAGTATTAATTTTAAGTTCCTTCCCCATGATATTACCCCACTATTAAAAAATTTGGATTTTCCTTTTTCCTTTGGAATTATGCCAATGATTTCTTAATCTCGTTAGGCGGTCAGTAGAATATTTAAAAATATTCAATACTAATCCCTCAACACGAACTACCTTCATCATAATTTACTACTCTTTAATAATGTTTTGGAAATTTAGGGGTATATAAGGCGATAAATTCAAAAGGAATGATACGAAAACCCGCAATTGCGTGAAGTTCCGTGAACCTTCGGTGGAAGCTCTGCCATCGGAAGGATAGACCTTCCTCCATCGCCGCGAACATCTTAACCCTAACGACGATAATGGAACTGCGAACACGTTTCAGTGACTTAACGACATTTTTTGGGCACGCTCGCAGCCCGACAATTAGGGCCTCTTCTCAAGTGTCGAGCGTTCAAAAAGTATGAGAGCGTCACGAACGTTTAATATTACTACTTTTCCCTTTCATGTTTCATATCAAATGCGCATTGTCGCCGCTTTCTACTGAAATTTCTCGAACATAGATGGTTCACGCCCCCTTAACAGCAATGCGTAGCAAACATCTTTCAGAGATATTTTAGTAAAATTATAGCATTATATTGGACCAGATTTATAAAATAATGGGATTGTACAGGACTCATAAAAAACTAGATTTAGAGCATGGATATTTTTATTTTATTGAGAACGAAGATTCTTCAAATAGCCTAACATCGCACCTAGATCACTGCCTTCTCTAATACTAGGCCTTGAAGTGTACAACAGAAGCATATTTATGCGAATTTTGAATTTGCGCTTAGTAACCGTTAGATGGCTCTTTTCTGAGGCGAATTTTCGCGATGACGAAAGTAAATTCGTACTGCGCAGTCTCGCATGACGTCACATCATTCGCTCATGGCGGACCAGGAAGGGAAATAAGGATTTTTTATACTGGACTAATTAACCTGGTCCATGACCATTGACCAGGACACATCATCTGCTAAACTAGAGACGTGGATAATTAAAATATTGGAGATAATTTCTGTGTCCGAATTCAGCTGCCAAAGAAATCTCCTCCTACCTCTCCTAAGCTCGCTCATTGGGCAATCGAAAACAAGCTTAAGGTATTTCATTGGCAGTGGCAGTTTTTGGGAAAAACTTAAGGGCTGTGATGGGTTGAAATTTCCACGCAGACGCCATTGACACGTGTCAAAACATACACCAAATTTAAACTAGTATTTTTCGAACTTGGAAACCGTTCAGCATCATGAACCGGTTTATTGACCGATTCTTGCTTTCTTTTTCGTGACGAACTTAGCAGATTACAATTCGTCGTTGCTAAAAATTTCCCATACTTTTGAATTTTCCGCCAGTTTATAACCCCAGAAAAGCGACATCTAGTGCCATTTTTGAAATCCTAACTGCCATCCCCCTTTTATTCCTATTACAAGGCCTATTATTAGAGAAGGCAGTGCCTAGATCTAATAAAATGATGAAGGCCTCACCCAGACATGTCATATTTATTGAGAAGGGTCAGGTAGGAGAAGATATTTTTCAGAGATGACAAATTTTCTTAATTCTTTTTAAAATTAAATAATGAAGTAGAAGACAATATTGTTTTCTGAGAACTTAGAACGCGGTTCATCAATCGCGAACAAGTTTGCTTCAATTTGCTAACTGCGAACGTGGTGACAGACACACACACACCGATACGACCAGTCTAAAAGCTCTCCGAGACATCATCGTCACTTGGGGAGGTAAAAACCTGTGCTCTCTTGAAAGAGAGGCAAGGGAAATTTCCCGATGACGTAGGTTTCTGGGACCAACATGACCTCATTGTAACCCTCACCTCTTTTACTTTCTACGAACTCTATACAAATTTTCCAAGCCAGCGATAAAAACCTTAAAATATATAGAGAATCAGTATGGAATTGCATAAAGTACATAACTTGCGTGTGCACAAGTCTATGACGTCTGTGTGCACAAGTCTGTGACATTTGTATATGCACAAGTCTATGATATGTTTGTGGGCACAAGTCTGTGACATTTGTATATGCACAAGTCTATGATATGTTTGTGGGCATAAGTGTAGCGAATCTGTTTGTGCACAAGTCTATAGAATCTGTTTGTTTAAAAGTCTATGGCATCAACTTATGCACAAGCCCAGGGAATATTTTTGTGAAAAGGGGTGTGAAATATATATGTTCACAGATTTAGGGAATCATTTTTGAGAATAAGTCTACGGAATCTTTGTTTTTTGGTATTACTCTCTTCGTCTCTAATTTGCATGTGAAAACGAGGGGAAAGCAATATGATTAAGACTGGGCCTAGGTTATCAAGTCAAGTATTCAAAATTTACATTTATACATATATTAGATGGTTAGTTAGTTAAATGCGTTAACTAATGGACGCGCAACGACAGCTTTTCTCTCCTTCGGTTTTAAAAAACTAGTTTCTAAGCAATTTCATTAATATTAAAACTAAAGTTACAGCTATACGCAAAAAAGTAAAATACAAATCTAGAAAATTAATTGCTTGAAGCAAAAGTAAATAGATATCAAAAAGTTAATAGCTTTAAGTCAATCATACCTTCACGCCTGCATGCTATGTAAAATGAGAATCGAGTATCACGTGGCTTGGTTGTAACCAATAGGATGTTCGCATGACGTCATAGAAGCGACAAGAGATATTGGAAAGCAGTACAAATTACTGAGCGTCATGGGAGTAAATTTAGGGCAATATCATTGGTAGCCGCGCTTACGTGATGGAAAATGGCGCCGTAGTACTGCGGGTAATTGCCGAATTATGGTAAATTATATTAAAATACTAAAGTCTAAAACTGTTATTAGTTTCATAATGCCGCGTAAAAAACGATTTTAGTTTCGCCTTCGGTATCGACCTAGTGCAATTTTTATCTGAAACCTACGAATAATACCGCATACTCTTCCATCATGTTGCAAACAAAAGTTTTCAAACGTCCTTGGTTCTCCCAACATTGTAGTATTGTTTTACGTTCATCTTTTTGTTTCACGAATTCGTCATAATCATATTCCTTATCCATTTTTCATATTACTATTTTATCACATTCATAGGCAATCACATGTAGTCTTCACAAATTTTGTACTAGGCCTAGGCTATACTGTCACAGTCTCACAGCAGACAGCTGATTGAAATTACCTTTAGAACGCATGCGCGTCGATTAAACCTTCAACAACCCGCACTACTTTGTCTGAGCGGCGCGACACTAGATACGTTAGGTATATGTCAAGTGGTTCGCTAGGTGCTACGCCATTTGTGCGCTGCCGCGGAATAGGAGCAGGAATCTCAACTCTCATAACGCGCCCATGCCGGGGAGGTATTAACTTCTTGTTTATAATCTATTTACTTCTGCTTGAAGTAAGACAAGATTATAAAACATGAATTATTTAAAAAAAAGTTCTTAACTAATGGTTTTTTCACCATAACTAATAGTTTTTTCTCCATAATTTAACTTGAGAAAAATATTTCAAAAAATTATCAACACGGAAATTTGGCGCTCAATTTAGTTCTAGAAAAAAATGGCATATTCAAGAATATTTTTAGGGATACTAGCTTTATACTACTGATTATTTTCGAGTAACATTTGTTTTTTGGGAAGTTCAAATCGACGGGGCAGTCTCTCCATGAATTGTCGTACACCTAGGTTTTCAAATCATTCAAATCACATAAATCCCTTCCCAAATCTAAAAAAATCACTAAATTCGCTAAGAAATCAATCATATCGTTCAAATCGCTAGTAAATCATTTAAATCACTATAAAAATCACTAAAATCAATCGTAAAGCAGTCAAATCAAGAAATGATCAAATCAATCAAATCATTAAAATCACTATCAAATCAATGCCAAATCACTCGAATCAGTAGCAAATCACTAGCACGTCATTCAAATCTCGCAAAATAATTCAAAACGCCGCCAAGTCATTCAAAACCTGGACAAATCATTAAAATCCTCGCCAAATCTTTCATAACTTCGATAAATCCTTTATATCCTCGTTAAGTCACCAGTCATTCAAATCGTACAAATCATTCAAAACACATAAATCGAATCGAAATCATCGTAAAATGGTGAAAATGGCTCTGAAATCATTCAAATCACTCTTAAATAATTGAAATCATCAAAATCGATAGTGATTTCAAAACTCATACGCTCTGATGCGTGATGGCGGCCCCCGGTTCAAATACTCGGATATCTGAAAAACTGAGCTAGAAGAATTTTAATTTTTATATTTCAAAATTTAAAATCTTGCAAAGCAAAATCTTGCATGCATCGTTTGACTGTGATGTAGTTAAAAGAGTCGAAAAGTCCTGTAGCTTGAGAATTATACATAAAAAAGTAAATTTTGAGACTTCGAAAACATTAAAATTAACTAACACTTTTAAGCGGCCTTTACACGCTCAATGTTTTGCACAAATTAAGTTAGGGACATTTATACAATTCATCATCTCATAAATTATTCCCAAGACTTTTCACTAATTGTGCAAATAAAAATCTCTCATGACATTGAAAGCTCAATGTGTAGAACAAAATTTAAAAATTTTATTGGGCAAATATATTGATCAAATTCCACACGATTTATTCAATAATATTGAATATAGTTTATCACAATAAAAAAGTTGATGTTGAGTCCATGGACAGTGTACAATTTTATTGACCAACCATAAAATAAATCGTTGAATACGCAGACTTTACTTTTATTCGAATGCGTAATATTGTTTGTATTTTGAGTAACATTTTGAGCAATAAAAACTCGCTCAAAATATATGTTAAATTTTTTACGCAAATATTGTCCAAAATTTACCGCAAATGATTTTCCATTTCCTAAAACATATTGTAGCATTATATTTGAACTTGGCACAAATATTAGACTGGATAACTTTTTATGTATACTTTGTAACTTAAATAACGGGCCCCACGTTTTTTGTGCAAATTATTGAGCGTGTAGGGTGCCTTTTAGATAAGTTTTAATGTCTATTTTTTATTTATCTGCCATTAACGATTTTTTGCCCAATTTATTCTCTCTATAGGGCTAAACAATAAAACTGTAAATTTTAAAGTGTACATAAAATGCGTACGCGTACTATTTTGAAAATGATGCACATATTTCATTATAAAATATTCTACTTGAAGAATTGTGGTAAAAAAACTAGGATAAGAAATGTATCCAAAAAAATATATAATTATGTCTTCAAAAGTGAAAATTTCAATACCTAATACTTCATGAATTTAATTTTCTCTAGTTATATTTTACCTTATCTCGTCTTTGTCTACAAAGACAGACTTTATAAATAATAAGATTAGATATAAGTCTAAGTCTTGTTTCTTGTATACTTTACACCTCTACGTGACAGAGGACAAATTCCGGAAGCGCGAAGTTTTGAAGACTTTGTTTTGTGGAAAGAAAATTTCTATTTGGTTTTTTTAACGTTTTATAAGTTAACTTTTTGAGATTATCGAAAAATTATTATTAACGATATAGAGGAGACTTGCCTCTTAACATAGTTTCATTTCATGAAACTTACTTGTTTGACAAAGAGCTCCAAACCCTTCAATAAACTCAAGAGAACAATCTACAAGAACTTGAAGTACTTGAACGCAGTGAGTTAAAAACCGGGAGTAAGTGTTCCGAGCTGAAGCGTAGTGAAAACCACTAGGACCTTTAAGATATTTCAATAACAATGCGAAAATTGTCATCAAAAAGATTGACCCAGCAACGCAATATGCAACCTTTAAAAACCATTTAATTTGTTATTAAAAAAAGGCCGGCGGTATAATGCACATTTTAGGTAACTAAATAAATCCTGCAAAGGAACTCCACGGTAAAAGCCTTCAGCCCGCCTACATTAGGCCTGATTTTCAGTGGCCTGAAAAGCCAGAAAAAAATCCGCGTGCCGCCCCGTCTTTTTAGAGGCAAAATTTCGCAAAGCAAGAAATAGGTTTTCAATTTTCCGAAAAGAAAGTATTGGCCAATAGGAAGCGACGAATGTATGACGTGGTGTTGGTGAGCTCGCGCATGGATCATGACATTTTTTGGCGAATTTTGCAATTTTGTGAATTTTTTGGAGCCGCGTTTTTCTTTTCTGTAGGCAAAAACTAATCATCGAGGGTATGCTACTCACGTGGTTTACTGAACGTGATTACGAGGGGTTCGGCATTTTCAAATTTTCCGTGCTTAAACCGTTTATCGTCTTTAGAACTGTGATATTATTCTAGAATTAAAATGACTGGAATATATTCAGAATTTGTTTGATGGATGAAATAATAGGCTTTTCCGAAAAAAACCTCGTTAAAGTTCCGTCAGCAGTTCATTTGAATTAGTTCACTTGAAGCAGCAACCAATTATATCAAATTAACTGGCGGAGTCACGCTGCATGGTGTTTAAATAACGGCCGCTTGTCTCTAAGATTTAACATACTGAATTTCGTAAAATATAGCGTAAATATATATCATCTAGAGATACTTTGATAACGGTTGGAAAAAAGTGCTTAGCCTAACTGTATCTGTTACGTTTATGCGCGTGCACGGGACATTTTAAACAAGATGCCCTAAGCTCAGAAACCTTTTGGAAAAGACGTTTTCCTCTACTATATTGAAATTGATTTTTTCCTCCTTTCGATATTAAAGATCTGCATTAATATCATGGTTAGAGTCTCGACGATACTATCATCCTCCATCTTGAAAAAGCTGATCATCGCTTCCGGGCCAGTTCAGTTCGTATAAGGCTTATAATACATTTCTATCCGCCATGGTTTCGACCAGTGAAAAACTGAAAACCTACCCACTGGATAAAAATTTCCCTTTTGCTTTATCCGCGAATTTCTTACCGCAAAGAAATTCGCCCAGTGAAAACCAAGTGTAATGCAATGATTACCAGCTCAATGTTTTGCACAAATTAAATTGGGACATATTTGAAATTAACCATCTTACACATTATTCCGAAGAATCTTCACTAATTGTGGAAATCAAATTCCATCATGATGTTAAATGCCCAATATTTGGAAAAATATATTGATTAAAATCCACATGATTTATTCAATTATATTGAATATATTTTTCACACAATAAAAAGTTGATGTTGAGTCCGTAGACTGGGTACAATTTCATTGTGCAAACATTACAAATAAAGCGTCAAAGACGTTAAGGGCACCCTACTCGCTTAATAAACTGCACAAAAAACGTGGGACCAGTTATTTATGTTACAAAGTATAAATAAAACGTTCTCCAGTCTACTATTTGTACAAAGTCAAATATAATGCTACAATATGTTTGAGGAAATTGAAAATCATTTTCGGTAAATTTTGGACAATGTTTAAATTTATATTGAATATATTATATCACAATAATAAAGTTGATGTTGAGTTCATGGACCGTGTACAATTTTATTGACCAACCATAACATATAAATCGTTAAATACGCAGACTTTACATTTATTCGAATGCAAAAAAAATTGTTCTTATTTTGAATGACATTTTGAGAAATAAAAAGTCGTTTAATGAATATGTTCAGTTTCTTACTCAAATATTGTGCAAAATTTACCGCAAATGATTTTCCATTTCCTAAAATATATTGTAGCATTATATTTGAGCTTTGCACAAATATTAGTCTAGATAACGTGCTATTTCTACTTTGTAACTTAAATAACGGGTCCCACGTTTTTGGGCAAATTATTGAGCGTGAAGGGCACCTTTTATTCCAATGCGAAATATTCATTAATTGTTTGAAGAAAATTTTGAGCAATAAAAAAGTCACTAAATATATATGATTAGTTTCTTACGAAAATATTGTCCAAAATTTACTGCAAATGTGTTCCCTTTCCTAAAACATATTGTGGTATTATGTTTGAACTTTGCACAAATATTAGTCTGGATAACTTTTTATGTATACGTTTTTAATATTTTTAACTAAAATAACGGCCCCACAGTTTCTCCACAAATTAATTACCGTGTTGGGCGAGCATTTAAAAGAGTTGATTCTCAACCGTCAGACTGAGTTAGCCACGGCGTCACTGCAGTTCAGCAGTCGCTGGCCAAAAAAAGGGGCCGTTGTTGCTCCCAAATCTTTTCCGATACTACTTAATTTCTGAGTGTTCATCTAGTTTCTACATTTATATTTGTAGTCTCTGCGTATATTTTACATTTGTCAGCTATTTCTCCCGCGGAGGTAAAATTTTATTATTGTATTCCTTCTTTAGTTCTAGACTCGTCGATGACCGAGGTTTAGGGTGTTTTTTTAAAATAAAGCCCAAATCCCAATGTCCTTCCCTGTTAACCGGGCGCGAGTAGGCTTGTAGAGGTTGTCTCTCCTTTTGAATAGAACTTTACCCAAGAGCTAAGAAGCTCTCGAGCCTTAATTATTTAAATATTAAGTGGGGGAGCGAAAATATTTAACTTCTATGACATACAACCGGAGTTGCATATTTTTACGGTTGAAAACGCCTTACATCTTTGGATATACTGCTGTAAATATTGGTAGATTTAACAGATAGCTTGTTTCCAGACAATATCGTGGAATAAACGTATGTAAAGGCCACTGACAAAGAATCGAAGTTTCTTTCTTCAACGAGAAATAAAAAAAAGGACTGGTCTATCTGAAAAAAAAAGTTATAGAACACTGAAAACTTAGTCTCGAAGCGATAGAAATATCAATTTATACAACTGGGTCAGTTTACTTTGTGATTGTTGATGCCATTTATGTCCATTAGAAAATCACTTAAAGAAATACAAACACAAAATTTAAAATCTAGTTTCTTCTATTTTAAAAATACCCTGCGGTAAAATCGATACGATTGTCCTTTTTAATAGAATGATCCATTAATTAAGCAATCTATAAAGTTAAAACTGATCATTCGACGTCTATAGATTTTGAATTTTGTGGTAGGGGGCGGGGTTTGTATAGCTAAGGCGATTTGCCCCCTAAAATCAGGGTTTCGTTTCTATCAGGGGTAAATAGCAGGTAGCCGCATCATGGCTATTTAGCCCCGAAAATAGGGGTTCTGATTTTGGGGGTAAATAGTCTTGGCCACGCGGTGATTGCTATAAGCCCCCAAAAATTGGGGATTTGAATTTTCGGGGGCAACTAGCACGTTCCGCGCGGCCAAGGCTATTTAGACCCGAAATTCATGGCTAAATAGTGTCCTAAACAGTTCTGAACTATTTAGCCCCGAATAAATAGCGCGAAACTATTTGCCCCCGATTTTCGGGTCAAAATAGCAACGACCGTCACTTTTGTTTTCATGAAAGATAGTTCGTGCCAAATTCTATACTCAATAACATATTAGCGATTTAAATACCTCTAATACTTACAATGATTGTATTATTCTTCATTAATTCCGCGATCCTGAAAAATAATTGTATAAAGGTTAAAATTGTGATAAAGTCAATGCACCTTTAACCTTGGCGGTGAGGAAATCACAACAACATGTGTCATCTCATTTTTGTCAATTTCATTTGCACCTACCCACTCAAAATTATGCTTCCCAATACCAGTTCACACCGAAATATATAATAAATAAAGGCCCTAGATTCTGTTAATAAAGTGGTGTATGAATAGACCATTCCAATAACGCCATGGGAAAAGGAAACAACATAGGGGCCGGCCCGTTACAAGAGTGTATTTCCCTTGCACCAAGAAGAAACGCAAGAAGCAGATCACGCCGGCTAGCATCAAGCGCAGTCTGGAAATAGCAGACTTCCTCTGGTCCAAAACCAGTTAATTAATTGCATGGACCAGTTTCGGAAGTCAAGAATTTGGGGGTTGCTGGTCCTCGGGATCAGTTTATTAATTGGAAATCTAATCTGCAGGGAAAGTAAAGGGGGTAAAGTCCAAAGATTATTACTTTGAACCCTCGGAGGGTTCACTGGTCTCACGGACTAGTTTAAAAATTATTTTTATTTCCTTTCTTGCTTCAGCGAGCAGTGAACGCAGGCTCAATCTGGTGTTGCCTCTTTGTGGGAGTGAAATAGCCTCTTATGGTGGCCAAGCTTCTGTATGTCGGCTCCTTTGAAACTATTGAAAGGAATGGTCTATAACGAAATTTTTCGGTTAGGGATTAAGTAAAGTTAATTTAGGTGTGGTTACTTTGGTTTGGTGTGTCTAGATAGGTTTGGATTAGGTTATCTGGACAACGTTACATTAGTCTTAGTATGTAATATCAGGTAAGGTTGGCTTTGGATAAGTTTTGTTTTTCTAGGCTAAGGTTGCTTTGATTAGGTTTGACTAGGTTCTGTTTTGTAATGTTATTACATATTACGTTTTGTAGGATATGTTTCTAGGTTTTGTAATGTTATTACAGATAACGTTTTGTAGGATAGCTTTGGATATGTTAGGTTAGACTAGGTTCGGATATATTAAGTTTTTATAGGTTTGGATATATTAGGTTTTTATAGGTTAGGATATGTTAGGCTAGACCAGGATAGGATATGTTAGATTAGACCGGGGCAGATACTTTAGGTTTGGATTGGGTTTAAAATCTCTATTTTCCTAACTATTTCAGAGGTTTTGGGTAAATTAAATTTTGGTCAAATGGAGTGAGGTTTGGGGAAAAGGGATTTGCGTGAAGTTGGGGAAACCTCTAGCATAAACAGCATCGACGTCCTCCCTTCAAAACCAGTGTTTCGGTGGGCTCGTGTGGAAGAGTTGGTGGGATGGAGGGGCAGTATAGGAGGGCACGGAATGCCCTTCAGTTCAGCGGAATGTTTTTCTAGAATTTTCTAATTAGCTAAATATGGTTATGTGTTGAAATGTAAATATATTATGTTAAATTTCTAGTTATGTTGCTATTGCGGTGCCGAAATGCTTTTGTTTTTATTTTAATGTTTTATTTGAATTTAAAATGTCACATATTTAGTCTTTAACATATTTTTAAGGCCATAAATAGAAGGATAGGAAAAAAGTCTAGTCGAAGAGCTAGGTGCGATAGAAATGAAGATCAATACACAGGATCAGCTAAAGCATATGACCTTACGAAACCCTTGCGAAGGGTGAGTTAAAACTAACTTTCCGTTGATTAAGTAAGTTCAGAATGGCGCAGTAACTTTTAACAGTATAAATACAATTTCGATACGTAAATTCTTCAACACTAAAAATTTTACTACGCCTATATGTTTCATGGACAAACAAAACAATATCGTGAGATCAAAACTTACTCGCTTCTCGCCATCAAATCCTTATACATTGAATCTGCAAGCCCTCTTACAGTCATTCCGAAATGCTTGAGCTGAAAAATTTACCAATTACAAATGCTTCAAATTTTAGTTATGATTTTTTTAGGATGGTCAAACACATTCCCCCAGATAAAATTCTCCTATTTTGACAAAGGTCATGGATAATAATGGAGTAGAAACCAATGTCTCAGATTGGTATCCTTGTGGGATTTACAAGGACTAAGTGTTTGTGATGTTTAGAAGCCAGTAAGTATCGACTGGTGTCCAAGTGGGATGGACAAAGACAAGAAGATGGTGGTCTTTTAAAACCAGTAATGACTGACTAGTTTCTACTTGGGATAGACATAAACCAGAAGATGGTGGTGTTTAGAAGGTGGTACAAACTCAAAAATGGAGTTTGTTTTAACACCTTTCAAATCAGCTTTTATATCTATAAATTTGACACCGTTTCATGGGTTCGTTTATATCACTTTTACTTGAACAATTGAAGCCAAAGATATGAATAGCATTTGTACAACAGAGGTGCAGTTTAACAACTTTTTAACTCTTTTGTCGCACTAAAAGATAATTGAAACTATTTTATGATTGTTTCACCATTGCAAGTTTAAATAACACTTAGCAGTACCATACCGCCTCATCACCATTTCTTAGTTAATTTTCTTAAAGGGATAATATTATATTCTTTCATGAATATCATCTTTGAAATAATGTTTTTACTTTTCAATTAATACGAACAATCAAGTTTTTTCATTGATTATTTTATTGCGTGGATTGGATTGACTTCAATTTTAAAATATTAATAACAATGATTGACCTTATTAAGGAAACTCGCAGTATCATAATTTTCCATGTTGAGTTTCAAACTTTGTTTTAAAAGTTATTTTACACTCAGTTTGCACCTTTAAAATACTCAACGAAATAAAACTACCTTTTGGGTCTTTTTACGGTGTAAACAGTGTTTTCTTAAATTACACCCTTTTAACATTTACATATTTAAAGTGTAGGGTTAGACACAGATTGGAAGCGAGTTGTGTTTACAAGTCAATAATTACAGAATTTTGTCCAAGTGAGATGGACAAAGTCCACAATATTGTGGTGTTTAGAAGCCAGTAAGGACAGTGGGATAGACAAAGACCATAAGGCGGTATTAGGTGATGACTGATAGCAGTGGTCATTCTGTGTCTTTAAACTAAAGAGCAATACAATTTTTCAGCTTTTCGTGAACTATAAATGTGGTCTGGAAATTGAGAACACGTTTGATCCGATTTGCAAAGTGCATTTACGTTCTCCTGGGGTGTAACAACAGACAGAGAGACACGTCGCCATAAGAACCTGACATGCGTCGCTCGGAGTGGTAATAAACACCACCTTAAGACACAATTCTAAAGTTTACGTCAGGATATATCTGCTTGCTTCTTCTTTTAAAATGCGACTCGATTTTGAGCGCTTTTGCTTATTAAACAGTAACAATAGGCTATAATTGAAAATTCATAAAATTTATAATAAAATCACTAATCTAGTTATATAACACCAGAAAAGTCTTTTTTCGTGTATCTTTCATCCGTTCCTATATGTAATCAATTAGTAAATTACCTTTCTATATTTTGTCTCCTTGATAGAAAAATGAAGCTTTGGCGAATGGTTAATTACCCAAAATTAGCCTGTTTGTTAATTGTTCCTCTCAAGGAACGCCTGCGTTAAAGCTCTACAATCGAAAGGAGTCTCACGGAATTTTTTTGCAAATATGCAAAAATAAACAACAAAAATGTTTCACCTTTTCTTTGCGCTTCCTGTGCTAAACGAGGCCGCTTTTGGGTATGAAACTCAATGCATATGGATAGATGGGAGGCGGCGAATGTGCATAATCTATTTGCTATATTCCAGCACGCTATGGCGAAAGCCATACATCAGAAGTATTCGGTTAATGTTTTTATACTTAAAAAGCAAAAGCATTTATGCCCTGCAATTAAGGACAAAAATAAATAAAAAAGCTTTTCTGGTTGGAAGTGATTTAATAAGTTAATCAATTTAGAAAGAAGTTTACCTCTGAGTACCGCTTTACTCGGTGCAATTGCGTGAGTTAAATCATTCCCCTGAACTTTTCCCAAAAGTTTATATTTCAATTATAACGCCGGTAAGAGAAATTTCGAAAGAAGTTTATTCAGTCATGCGAGCAACGAGCGAGTTTTTACACGTGAGCAATGCGTTTTGTAAGCGAAAAAACTATTGAGTCCTAATGCTTCAAGACGCTTAATTAACTGTCGTTGTTTTTGGACCAAATTGACGTCAATATTAGATAAAATTTGCTATCATATTGGGTCGGGGTATTTTCTAGTCTATATACTTTGTAGACACTTCAACGAAATCATCATGTAATCTGATACCAGAAATATGTATTCCAGATGGAATTCTAAATATCAATTTTGTATTATTATATCAATTGTGGGACAATAGCTCTGACGTCAAAATGTATATTGTGTGCATTAGCCTGAATAAAAATCATTCCTGTTTTTAAATGTCCAGAAGTAAATTGGTTCTAACAAAAGAAAATAGAAAATAAAACAAAGTGCCTATCAGGAAGCCCTACCAACGACGTCCATTTTTAAGGGGGTCAAACATTATCAAAAACACTTCCGACCCCCTTGCCTAGTATTCGCTTACAACGAATTATTGTGCTACTACGTCAGAGAAATATAGTCCTGCGTTGTTTTTGATCTGGTCGTGACTTCACCCAGAGCGTGTTAATCAGCTGGCTCGGTTGCGTCTGCTACGTTCTGGCAATTTGGTTAAGGCTTAGCAGACTTATTGAAATACTGTGACAAATAAAGATTGTGAATTATTTTTCGAAATTTGGCCTAATATAAATTTAATTCCTTACAAATTATAATTTATTTAATTATTAATGCCACTTAAGGCATACGTTTGTAATCCTTATTAAACGAATTTAAGGATGGCAAATCCCTCTCCGTAGAACTTGCAAGTTCCCTCCAAGTCTTTTAAAAGGAGTTTTCCTCCGCGGTCAAACCCGCTTTCTCCTTTCCATCAAAACTTGCAGAGGTTAACAGTAATGGTTAGTATAGGGCTCTGTAGGCTAGTTGTGGCATAGGGGCTAGCCGCCACCCCTCTATACATTGTAAAGTTACCCACACTGTAAAAAGTAAGCGTGCTTTTGGCATTCAAAAATGATAGTGACAGTTCAATTTTGAACAAGCCTCTATTGAAGCGTTCACATTTAACCAGAGGCATTCAATTTTGAACAAGGAGTGTTTTAGGCGATCAAACCCATCCATGAGCATTCATTTGTGAACAAACTACCGTCATAGCGATCAAAACTTAACTCTAGCATTCATTTTTGAACAGCTTATATCATAAGAAAATAATATAGAGCTCCCTATAAGTATGAAACGTAGTACATTTTCATACTACAGCATTTGCTCCCAAATTTGGCGCGCTTACGCTTATACGCCCCGTGGGAGAAGGTTTGGTGCTACGAGTAAAAGGGGGGTGAAACCACCGCCGCCACCTAAGGTGTCCGCGAAAGGCACGATGGGCCGCGCCCGTAGAGACACAAGATACTCCTTACCTCGTACCAGTGTAGGCGCTAGCCTCGTTCGACAAAATCTCGCGCCATCTATTTATTTTTGTTATGATAATTTTGACATGTACTTAATCAGTTATAATTACCATAATAATAACTTACAGACATTTAACTATTTAATTACAATATAAAATTTGAAAATTTTCTAAACAAATATTTCATTTTTTTTAACGCCAAAAACTCTTAATAGGTGGCATTGGAAACATTTTACAAATTTCAATGGAAGAAAATGCTGTTTACATGGCTTAAATGGAGAGTTTCATACTTATAGGGAGCTATATATTATTTTATTATGCTTATATATTACCATTCAAAAATGAATCCTTATCCCATTCAATTTTGAATAACCTCCTTGCGCTAATGAAGTGTTCAGATATGGTAGTTTTCGCGTTCTAATAGGATTGTATTCTGAGAGAGCGGTAGCTCTCTTAGATATGACTTCATACTGCTCTTAATGTATAAGGAGGGTTTTTTGTTTGGATGTAGTTTTTTTTTGAATTGCATTAACTGTTTTGAAAAATTTCCACAGAACTACATTTCTGGCCCACAATATGTGGTTAAAATTTCAAAGAGATCCATTAATTAGTTAATTTTATAAAAAATAAAGTTGCGAAGGGTGGTTTTCATTTCCATAAAATTCATCACACCTTTTGTTGAAAAACAGGAATTTTTCCCATAGAAATAACATGGGAAATTTTCTGAAAAAAACGATCCGGTGGCTCCGATGTTAGAAAAACTATACGTTTGTTAGACTTGAAAACGGTTTTAAATGGAAGGTACAACACCTAACATTCCGCTAAGCAATTTTCATTGACTATAATTAAGTCTAAGTATGTTTAAATTTAAATTTTCAAAACCATTCCAATCTGCGATATTTAAGCAGTGTAAAGAGACAGTTTATGATGTTAGCACTTTTAAAGCTAGTTGGTTCATATTTCGTGGTGGTTGAAAAACAAGGGGACCTAGCTTTGTGTGAGCTAACAAGTTAAGTTGGAAAAGGTCCCCCACACTAATAAATTATGTAACCAACTGCCTTTAGTACTTGTGGGTGCTTTTAGGTACTTGTGGGTGCTTGTAGGTACTTGTGGGTGCTTGTAGGTACTTGTGGGTGCTTGTGGGTACTTGTGGGTGCTTGTGGGTACTTGTGGGTGCTTGTGGGTAGTTGTGGGTGCTTGTGGGTACTTGTGGGTCTTTGTAGGTACTTGTGGGTGCTTGTAGGTACTTGTGGGTGCTTGTGGGTACTTGTGGGTGCTTGTAGGTACTTGTGGGTGCTTGTAGGTACTTGTGGGTACTTGTGGGTACTTGCCCCGGGTACTTGTGGGTGTTTGTAGGTACTTGTGGGTGTTTGTAGGTACTTGTAGGTACTTGTGGGTGCTTGTAGGTACTTGTGGGTGCTTGTAGGTACTTGTGGGTGCTTGTAGGTACTTGTGGGTACTTGTAGGTACTTGTGGGTACTTGTAGGTACTTGTGGGTGCTTGTAGGTACTTGTGGGTACTTGTGGGTACTTGTAGGTACTTGTGGGTACTTGTGGGTACTTGTAGGTACTTGTGGGTACTTGTGGGTGCTTGTAGGTACTTGTGGGTGCTTGTAGGTACTTGTGGGTGCTTGTAGGTACTTGTGGGTGCTTGTAGGTACTTGTGGGTGTTTGTAGGTACTAGTGGGTGCTTGTAAGTACTTGTGGGTGCTTGTAGGTACTTGTGGGTGCTTGTGGGTACTTGTGGGTGCTTGTGGGTGCTTGTAGGTACTTGTGGGTGCTTGTAGGTACTTGTGGGTGCTTGTAGGTACTTGTGGGTGCTTGTAGGTACTAGTGGATGCTTGTAGGTACTTGTGGGTGCTTGTAGGTACTTGTGGGTGCTTGTGGGTACTTGTGGGTGCTTATAGGTACTTGTGGGTACTTGTGGTTGCTTGTGGGTACTTGTGGGTGCTTGTAGGTACTTGTGGGTGCTTGCAGGTACTTGCCCCGGGTGCTTGTAGGTACTTGTGGGTACTTGTGGGTGCTAGACCATCATATTAATCTTAGAATATCACCGGAAGCAACTCATTCACGAGCATCAAGACACCGTTATGGAAACGTACAGAAATATATGCATAAGGTCATCCTGCTCAGGGTTGCCTCAAAAAGAATATATATATATATACATATATATATATATATCAGAAACAAATTACTCGCCGACTTTTCCGTGTATTTCCTGATTCTCTTGATATTTTTGGCAAAAGGCTAGTTGTCAATGTTAAGAGCGTGTTTAAAGCAAAATACTTCTCCGACAAAAAGTTAGTTAAATACTTAAACTCCACTAGCAGCAAAGTAACCCTTAGTTTCCAATCAGTACATTTTGGAATACCATTGTAAATGATGGCAGAGAGCATAATTAACCCTAGAGCAGGTCCAGGGCTAGATTTATTTTTAGAAGTAGGAATGGAAAACAGAGTAATCTGGGCGCGCGTCAAAATCCCGGACCCCCTTCCACGGGACGGAGGGGTATGAAAGACAAAGAAGAGGCGGGTCATAGCGACAGAGGTAAAAAGAAATTACGTATTTTTCGCCGTTACCGTCAGCAACTTCATCAAAACGTAGCTTAAGTGAGCCATTAAGATAATTTAAACTTTTCGTTATGTGTTGAAGACCGGGGCTCTATACTAGACTATGAGTCGGACTGAAGTAAATATAAACCGTTCTCCATTCCTACTTCTAAAATTAAATCTATCCCTGGCCGGTCTATAGGATGTAAATATCATCCAGGATACTAAATATACAAGTTAAAAAATAAAAATAAAACCTGTCCGAGTCGAGAGGAGGATTTTATAATTAGATGAGATCAGGATGAGTTAGACAGTTTATTATTGAAAACATTCTAAAACTTCAAAAATTTATAAACTCTTTCTTATTATTTACTCTCTATGGAGAGCTTCGTTAGAACGTCATTTCGGTTACCAATATTATAACGCTCTGGATTTTCTTATAATATTTAGGAGAGTTTGCTCCTCTTTCTCTACAGTAGTTTTGGGTATTTTTGGTTAGTCAGAGGTTTTTACAGATTTTTCTTTCTATGTATATTTTTCTAGCTAAAATTTCAGTATATCATAAATCAAGATCGAAAATTTCAGTGACAATTTTATTTCAAAGTTATATTTTTAAAGGGATGTTAAACTACTATTTTTAATGGTGTTAATAAAGTAAGCATATAAAATTCATTACAAATTAAACATAAAAAATTAATAAATTCCTTAATGGAACTTTACAGAGGACTTTCTAAAAACATATTTACCTAATATGAAATTATGGCGTATGTTGTCATTAAAATTTAAATTAACAATTTGCACTCGATTGTGACACTAACTATTGTTCTTACATTAATTAAAAAGGGTTTAGGCATAAAGTACAGTTGTAGTTAACTGGTTCAAACTTGAAAATTACTCTTTTAGAATTTGAAATTCGTGGAAACGATCAATTACCTATTCAAATACAAATTGATACTTGATTTAATTCCCAGCTCTAATTCTCGAATTACTAATACACTTCATTTCGCACTACAAAAGTAAGCTACGGATATTGAGTTTTCTTTAAAAGTTGAAAGGGTATACTGTAAATACAAACCAATTTTCGGCTTCGTTAACATCCAAACTATATTATATCTTACTTTCGTTTCAAACATTTGTTGATTGATTAGTTTGACCGACGTCTTCGTGAACGCTTTGACTTGCAATGCAAAATACGAATCACCGGCTGTAACGTAAAACTACGCAGATAGAATAGAAATTTATAACAAATGGTCAATAAAAATATAAATTGTCTTTTTTTTAATGTAAAATGTCATCTTGGATTTTACAAACGAGTCATTTGACATTTCGAGCTAAATTTGAAATTGAAAATAGACTTCAGTTTTACACGAGTCAAGTTAGTTTTGGTTTCTGATATCGAATTTTCTTGCCAAAGTTCAAACGTTCAATTTTAAAGGAGGCATGAAAGCATTAAGTTAAAACCGAGCTTTAATGTTCATAAACTTAGTCCATTAGGAGGATAATTAACTAACTTTGTTCAAAAATCATCCAACCGTAACATCATTTAAATGACGTGTAGTATGAACCTGCTTCTAATAGAATTCAGTCTTGAAAGGGTAAATATTTCCGTACCTAACGGATTCTCTTCTATGTCCAACTCTAGCCAATCTCGATTCGATAAAACTTTTAGAACTATTAAACAGATTTTCCGGGTCTAAGATGTCGTTTAATAACTATAATAGTAATTAGTAAATTTCATTGTTGAGTCAAGCTTCCAGATTTCGCCTAATTTTTCCGCGATTCGTTTTGAACCGCGTTTCAGTTTAGTAAGTGCAACTGAGTGGTATAATAACGCGTTATACCAAAACACTCCTATGGTACAAGTCGAAAACTATTTGATGCCATAACTGTACTTATACATTCTCTGAGCTATCTTAAAATATTATCGATTTTAGGTTTGTTAATTTTGTCTTCTAGCAAATTTATGAACACTTAAGGCTCTTTCAGACGATCCAACTTTTTGACTCAGCTCGATGGGTCAAAAAGTTGTATCAACTTGCCCAACTTTTGAAGGGAAAAGTGAAATAAATATTTCCTATTCACACGACTAAACTTTTACCACCAAATGGAACTCTTTAAGCGCCACCTACCTTGGCACTCACGAAATAACCCCCGAAAAAGGCTTTTTTTCTAATTCATTTTGATTGGCTGGAGAAATGAACTTAAAAAGATGAGTCAGCAAAAATTGGATCACTGATCAAATTTTTCCTAGCCAACTTTTTTGGTGACTCAACTCATCGAGCAGCGTCTTTTCACACGATCCAACTGGTTGATTCAACTCGAGTTGACCCATCAAGCCGAGTCAAAAAGTTGGATCGTCTGAAAGAGCCTTAAGTTGGCTCTCATCAAATTAAAAGCGTTGATTGACCTCGGCAGTAGTATGCTGGATTAAAACCGCGCTCTTAAAAGTTTACGCGAAAGTTCATTCTAGACGCTAACTTAAACCAGAAGAAGAATAAGTTCTCATCACATTTCTGCTAAAACCAACAATTATAGTCTCTTACCGTGAGTTCCATAAGATATGTTCCATAAGCTTGTCACTGGTTACTGAGAGCTAGTCATGAAGCGTCGTTGGTGAAACGTCATAAATTCTCGTAAAGCGACGCCTGTTGAGACGTTGTCAAAGGATTGGGAGAGACTAAATAGAAAGATGGACTGCAACCAGCGTGGGAAATAAGACGATGGCACAGGGCAAATGACCAGTTTAAAAATTACCTGGACCAGTTTAAAAACTATATCACGGGACCACTAAGAAAATTCAAGGGTAACCAGAGTTCAGACATAAACTCAAATATTTTAATTATCCACTTCTTTAGTTTAGCAGACGACGTGCCCTGGTCAATGGTCATGGACCAGTTTATTTATTACAGGACAGGGGTTCGCTGGCCTAATATCCAGTTTAAAAAAAATCCTTATTTCCCACCCTGACTGAACACAGAGTGTAGACTGCAATTGTCGCTTGTCGTTCTCGAACTAGCTCCCAGTAATTCTCTAGAATTACGAAGTATTGGTAGTGTCATACTAATGGAACATATCTCATAAACTTACGCCGCTACTAAAAACAATCACTTTACAGGGTAGAAGTGAATTATAAGTCAAAACAAAAATAACATGTATTACATTTTTGTATGAG
Source organism: Phalangium opilio (assembly GCA_019434445.1). Taxonomy (NCBI): domain Eukaryota; kingdom Metazoa; phylum Arthropoda; class Arachnida; order Opiliones; family Phalangiidae; genus Phalangium; species Phalangium opilio. Next base: position 30,225 of record JAEQBA010003417.1, on the reverse strand, counting down.
TTTAGAGAATCTAAGCTCCTCCAATGTATTTTACTACAATTTAACACACTATTTTTGTCGCGGCATGATAGTATAAACAATCACAAATCAATCAGCTACAGTTTGCAGCCTTCTAAGGTTTCGCATTGCACACGCTAGGATTTAAAAGGAACCCAAAATGACAATGAATCCATTTAAATTTCTTGGAAAAAATCGATATTTTAAATACAAGTAATTCTTTGTCTTTTAAAAATCGTAATGTGGTCGTTGATTGGAAAATAATTTTTATAGGTACGCCGAGGAAACTCCACTAAACGTGACGACAATTACGGTGTGTTTATGGACAACCGGTGTCGTGTCTTGGAGAATGATTTTTCAAGATGGAAATAAATGTTTAAATATTTCTTGACAGGAATCATGGGGAATGGAGCGTGCAAAGTCATCTTACATATTTATAGCTGAATATCTGAAACGATCCTTCAACATGCGGTATTTTCAGGGCCGGATTAAGGGGGGGCAGAGGGGCACCTGCCCCCGGGCGCCAGCAAAATAGGGGCGCCCAAGATGTCTGGTGATACCCAAATCTGAGCGATTGTTTTATTAAATTATCGAAAAACTCAAAAACATGACGTTAGTTTTGAATGATTACGGGACTGTTTTTCGTTTTTAAATAGGTATATTAGCTATCGAGACTAATTTATTGCACCAAATTAGTTGGGAGGAGACGATAAATAGATTTTCCGAGTCTAAATCTAGAAAAGCCTATTCAAAGACATAGGCAGGGCTGATGATAAGTCACTTTTTTCAAATTCGGTTACTAAAAGTCACTTTTCCAAAAATTAGTTACTATTTGTCACTTTTTTTGGATTTTTGAGTCTTTCGGTGTTATTTATCTTCTCGACCGCAAGGTTAAACGTAATATATTTGACTGTATGACGGTTTAAACGCAAAAACAGCGAGATTACAGTTGATCAAACCAGGAGCAGATGACAAAGGGGTCTCGGACGCTCAGGGGCGTGCCAACCACGGGGGCAGCGGGGGCAAAGGCCCCCGCTCTAATTTTACAGCGGGGGCACCGCCCCCGCTCTGGTGACTGAGTCTAAATAGTAAAAAATTTCATTGAAGGTGAAATTTTCATTACCCAGTGTACAATTGTTGTGAGAGGAAGTCAGTTTTTGGAAGTGATTAAGAAAATACAGGTCATTAACATGTTCGTAATATTTATAAATATATTTGGAGTTCTTAAATTTTTACTCCGCGTAGTTATGTAATAACCAATGGAGTCCCAGTTATTAAGTGTGATGCATGCGATTAGACAGTGCACGTAATTCTATAAATATATATTGCAATCGTAAAGGGGATTGGTAAAAGTGCCAGCTTTGATAGTTCAAAAATCGTCGCTCGAGGACGTTTTTGAAGTTCAGTATAAAGCTCAGGTTGTAAAAAGAATTGTGAAACTTATCTTAAGAGATTGTATAAATGTAGAATCATTTTTGAACTAGTCCTGGAAATGAAGAATTTAGCATTGTTTGATAGTCTCGAGAATATATCGTTCCTGACTTCCACCAGTTTTTGTTTACACATACTGTATAGACATAATAGCTATAGCAACCACGGCTTTGTATACAGTATAGTGTTGCAATTATTTCGCATATAACCGTACGTGGCTAATCATAGAGCTGATTAACTGCCAGCTTCAAGAGAGAAAGGGTGCATAGCCGATAGCGCTTCAAATTATTGTATTATCATATTTGGAAAGAATAGGTAGGCTGAAGACATATTTTCTTTGCATTTTTACTATTTTCTACGATGTACGAGAAGAGAAAAATGTATGCTCAACTAGAAATGGCACTTTATAGAATCGTAGCCACTATATCCCACGAGTATTGAATTGGTCAGGCATTAATTCTCACGTTCATGCGCACTTCTTCGTAACTTATAGTGCATGCGAGATACTGTATAGCCTTAGATCATTTGGAACAACATTGAAGTACTGCAAAGTAATTTTTGCTCTTGTATGAGTTTGGAAAGAGGTTAAGGTGGCTCAAAATTGTTTACACAAGTGCAAAATTTTTTGCACAACTTTCCCTACCTGTGTGGGATTTTGCCCCCGCTCCCGTATAAAGGTTGGCACGCCCCTGCGGACGCTAGCTTCCATAATGTAGAGGGCAATGGGATCCGCGAACGTCACGGTTATTAACCAAAATCATTACGCCAGTGCCATCACTCGTAGGAAATTTGAGCTTTATTTTCCAACCAATAGCGTGGCTGCAAAGTCTCGAAAGGAGATCTGGGAAATCGCGTCTGGAGCCTCTCTTTAAAAATACGTATCGTCCGCTTATAATTAGCCTAGGCTTAACGAGTATTAGAGTTAAAAAATGGATTTCAACGTCTTTTTAATCTTTTTTTTAGACAAAAATTGATGATGAAAAGCCCAGCGAGTAACGTATGTACACTAATAAAAAACTAATATGTGTTTCAGTTTTTCTAAATTTCTTCTTGAATTAAATGATAGCTACAAGAGGTTGGGAAAAGAAATCACTCACGATCTTTTAAAACCCAAAAAGTAAGAGAGAGTGATTTCGTTTCCAACCTCTTGTAGCAGTCAATTAATTCCTACTTTTAAGGTCACAAAATGTAGTCTTATCTTTTATCTTAATACCAACGATTACAGCTGTTTGAATAAAGTAATTATATTGTGTATATTTATGTCGCGATCGGGTAAGACGAACCTCTGTAGCCACCGTTAGTCCGTTATTACAAAAAAATTTCCCAGCAGACTTTGGTGCCAGATATAATCCACCAAAAGCATCGTCTGCTATAATGTCTGATAGCGCCTCTATGGCAAACAATACCGCTACAGCTGTGACGTAAGCGGGTCCCATTGCCCTCTAAATTGTGGAAGCTAGCGTCCGAGACTCCTTTGTCATCTGCTCCTGATCAAACCCAAAAAATTGTGCTCGCTTCGCTCGCTCATCAAATATTTAACTTAATATTTATAATCAATCCAATTCAAATGAATGTTTTAGTTTTGATTTAAAACTACATCAATTACTTTGCATTCTGAGCTGTGCTCCAAAATGGTTTAATTCAATTTCGCCGTAGAAATTTTATGATTGGACCTTTCCTTTGACTGGAAATATCTAAGCCCATAGATTGGGCTTAATTACGGCACCGACCTTTAAAATATCTTTAACTACTGAAAATAATTATGAAAATCGATCATGTCTGAAAACATTTCATTTAAAGTGCCCTTATTTTATAGCTTACTTTGCCCTTATTTAGTCACTTTTTGCTTACTATTTTTAAATTTATTAGTCACTTATTCAACTAAAATTGAGCGTATGAGTGAGTATCAGCCATGCATAGGGATACTTTTCACTTAACAAAATTACAATAGGGAGCTAACAGCTGGCTAGGGGGAAGAGATAGTCTGACGTCACGCAGCCGCCCTCTGGTTGGCATTTTTGCGCGTAGAATACTGTTTCCAACCGTTAGGGGGTATGAAACTCCAGTAAGAGATAGAAGGGTGTGACGTTTCAGGGTCAGAACTGTTAGCTCCCTATATTTCTAATAACAACAAAATTGTTAAAATTTCTAGCTGGCTTGTATAAATTATGGGGCCAAGGGTGGGGGCGCCCATCGAGCCACTGCCCCCGGGCGATAATCTTCTTAATCCGGCCCTGGGTATTTTTCATATTACATTGAATTACATTGAAACTTAAACTGTGTCGAGACTAGAGCGGCAAAGAATTGCGTTGCTAGCGTCAAAGTCCTCGCTAGCTAGTTCGGCCAAATTTGTCCACGAATAATCGACAAATTCTTTGCTTTGTGCGACTCGATTAATTTGGAATTTTTAACCAATAATCGAGAAGCCTTTGTTTATATACTTTAAAAAATTTGAGTAATCTAATCGGGTTTCAACTCTTTTCGAATAGTAGTGAAAAAACCCTTGATCTCACAAGCAACCAAATGGTCTCTTATATTCTTTAAAATGTTAACTATCTCTCTGAAAGGAATTTTAGCTAATTTATGGGCAATTTTAAGCTTACCTTTATATCTCATAGTATCATAATTTTGTCGATGATTTAGACTATGTTACGAAGACCATAAAATTAGCTTTCACGATGTTACCAACCTATACAATGAGCCTAATGCTTTCAACGTAAGTGAACTGAAAGATAAATCTGATCGAATTTAACTTAACTGTACGAGTTTGCGTGTTAATCTATGCTCTGGTTTTAGAAATCAAATTTTATCATGATTCCCGGGCCTCTCACGATTTTCGATGGCCGCCAGGAGTATTTCAGTCCCTCTCCGGTGTTCGAAACGGCTAGGATGATTATCGTGTCGGCCGCCCCCAAAAGAGTCGTGTCCACATCCTTGTCCTTCTTAAATATGGACACTCCAGTAAATTTTGCAATCGACTCGCTTCCCAATTCATTGAATTACATTCTTCGCTTCATTAGGTGGTGATTTTAATGGTGTTTACCTTGATGCTTCTGTCACTATTGCTCGTCATTCACTCCGTCGTAACCAACAAATACCAATCGTTGCCCACTAAGAAATTTGTCAAGAAGCTGGCCCAAGAATCCCTGGAAAATGTCTGGGAGAACGCCTCGCTCTTGTGCACCGAACGTAAGCGATCCAGCGCTCGTTTACATTTGATAAAGAAATTTCCCATTGCTTCGGATTTCCACAATCCAGTTAGCGAAGGATACCATCCCATAACGAAAGACGGCTAGCGCTTTAATCTGACATAATTACGTTCCCTACAGCTATTTCCTCCATTTTGCCCCACGTTACTCGTCGTCTGCTCGCTTCGTCGTGGCTGATTGGAGTGACTTTCATTCTGTTTTTCTTGGGTTGTTTCTTGCGCACGGAGTTCACGACGGAAAGCTACAATTGCATCGACACTCTCTCGGACTTGATCAAATCGGGAATTCCACCTGTTATGTTCGAGGAAGTATTGGTAAATAGACGTTTCCGTGTTAAATTATTCTATTCTTCGCAAGTCATTGTTGCGTATTTATATAGGCAACGCGGGATCCAATTGTTAAAGAATGGCTTGACGCACTGGATAAGGAGAATATTTACACCAAGCCTGAGGAATATTTTGCGCTTGAAGCGTACATTCCTCTTCTTTCTGGAGAAAAAGCTCTGATCACGAGAGACACTTTTCTGATTTGGTTCTTGGGACAATTCTTGACATTCGATTACGAGAATAAAGAATTCTTTCTGAGCCACGGAGGACTTTACTTTTCGCGACAAGAACTCGCCTTCGAATACTTGCACCTCATGTTCAACGCCACTTGGATGAAAACAACCCCATCATTCACGAGCTCGTCCAACTGATGTCCGTAAGAATTTTGTCGTAAAATGATTAAGGGGCTTGAGGAATGTTTTATTGCAGCGTGGAACCGTTATTCGAAACGCAAGCGTTGGACTATCTGGATCTTGAGATGCGTCATTTATATGGACATGTCACTTGGAAGAGACCAATGAAAAGCGCGGCTGATTTGGACCTGAGCAGCGTCAGCGCTCCTTTCTACGTACTTTTCACGCTGTTGTCAGGAACAGTAGCCGTGCTGATTACCGAAATTATCTTCAACCACTTTGTTTAGACGTTTTATATCTAATACGTCACGAGACAAATTTGAATTTGTTGAAACGCAAAAAATATTTTCCACTTCAATATAGAACATCAGCAACGTAACAACTCCATTCTACGTTACTTTCAATTTTACCTTTAACTAGGTGGTAATCACGCACTAAAAGATCATTAATGTTTAAAAAAATAATCGCAATATAGTCTAGAATTAACTAGCAGTCCAATACAGATTAAATGTCTTATATTAATTGACACTGGAATATGCAGTCCATCAATAGTGAAGGAGTGTGATTATTGGGCCCAACTGACTAAAAAGTATCAAGAACATGGGCTGTACAACATTTGGTTATACCCTTCTGCTGAGTAAAGCTAGATTCCCACTCGACGGAAAACACGACGGAACCGTCCATCAACCTATAAACAATATCACTTTAATCTAAGTTTTGACTAAGAAACATCACTCATCCTTTCAACACGGGAAATTTTATAGTTATTATAGCCGGTCAGTAATATAACTTATCTGCAAGATGTGTTCCAACAAGATGTTTCGCCTCTTTGCTGCATTCTCTATTGCCATTCAGTCATTCTCGTGCTAGCGGAGTTGGCGAATTCACTTGCTGGTAAGAAAGCTCTAAGAAAGGTACAAAACGGTTTTAGATAGTTCCAGAAGTTGGTGACTTCTTATCCAGGGAAGTATTGGACACTAACCATATCCGGAACCATCTCTGTTAGCCAACTTCTTATTAGGTCCGATCACCGCGCCACCAGTTTTTCTAGAATCAGAAATTGTGACAAAAACAGCTGTTAATAGAGTTTGCTAGAAATTCCGGTCAAACTAGTGTGGGGTCCTAGGCCCACGGATTGTAATGGATTTCCATAGAGTTCTAGCCAGACGGCTTTTCAGCGATTGGCGCTGAAGAAGTTTTGAATACGCCCCACAGTTTGAGTGCCACAGCCTCTCGGCGTGGGATTTTTTTCAGTAGATCAGATAGTTTTCCTAGTGGGGAGGAAACTTTCGACCCTCTTGACTTGCAGAGATGGATACTATATAATGCCTTAGTGTTCAATACTTCCCAGGATAAGAAGTCATAAACTTCAGATAGTTCTAAAACAAGCTGGACATTCGGTTTTAAGTCGTACTCTACATTGTTGGATATTTTCTTGTTTTAGAGGCCAATGTTTGGGGGTTGGACACTCCATGTTATTTTATACTTTCCACTCAGTTTGGTCCAATAAACACGCTCATTAACATAACACCCTGTCTATATCGTTTTTGTCTTAAACACAAAAAGTACACTGGAAATACTGGTTGAAAATTGAAAATGGCACATGTTCTACAGGGCCGGTAGGCCCTTGTAGATATGACTTGATACCGTTTTGTAACGTTAAAGTAATATTCACCCACTTTTGCTAATTTCCTATGGAGATTAACATGGGTTTTTCGTGATTTTTCCCCACCGATAACTTAAAAACTACAGCGTAGATACTTTTCGGAATTATCTTAAAGTAACAATTAAGTATTCAGGGTATGCTATCAGCCAGTTTGATCAAAACAATTAAGTCTAAGTATGTTAATTTTAATTAATTACAGCAGTACGGCTTTGACCATCGTGATTGGACATAATAATTAGCCAGATCTCTTGGAAAACTCAGTGTTACTACGTATCTGTAGTGTGGTGGTTATCACGTCCGCTTCACAAGCGGAAGGTTCCGGGTTCGAGCCCTGGTAGACGCATGTTTTGACCATCGTGATTGGGCAAAAAGATTAGCTAGATCTCTTGGAAAACTCAGTATTACCACGTTCCTATCTTGTAGGAGTTATCATGTCCGCTTCACACGCGGAAAGTCCAAGGTTCGAGCCCAGGTAGATACATGTTTTAACCATCGTGATTGGACATAATAATTAGCTAGATCTCTTGAAAAACTTAGACTTACCACGTGTCTGTGGTGTAGTGGTTATAATAAATATTTAACAATTATTTCACTTCACTTGGTTTAATAATGTGACATAGGTAGCGTACTTTTTCCCTACTTTTAAAACCATTAAACTAAGTAATATTAGAAGTTCATCAGATTGTCTAAAAAAGATGTAAAAAGCCACTGTAAATGGTGCATAAATGCTTAATATTTCCTTAATACTTGCAAATAATATTAGTAAACGGCGTGAATTGATCATAGAAATGGGGTTAAAGCACACCCTAAATGATGTCTTTTTTGGCACTGGAAAAAACAGGATATATGGTGTTTGAATGCACCATTATATTTTAGAGTGCAAATGTATGACGGTAAAGCAAACATAATTATTCAAAATTTAATTACATTAAGACTGAAGTGACAGATATTATATAAATAACGTCTTGGTTTGGACCAAGGCCGAAAAAACAAACGATATATGTGAGGTTTAACAATTGACTGAAGTTCAGATATTGAAATTTTTTTCTAGTTATTTTTATCCACTCAATCCTTAATCAATATTTAATTCAATCAACTGATTTTACTGTTAATCGATCTAGTCCCTCTAAATTAATTGAAAAAATTACATATCTACGCTTTTTCAAGAACAATTACATTTTCCGAAAACATTTTATCATGTAATTAATAGACCAATACGAATATTACCTACAGAGAAACAAACTTCCAGGGGCACACCCACATACTGGATAATTTCCCTGTCGCCACAAGACAACACTAGAGGAAGCCCAAGCTCACTGCATCTGAGAGGCTAGCCAACTCGGTCATGCCTCTAGCGGTGTTTCCTGACATGATTGAAATTATCCACTATAGAGGCGTGCCCCTGGAAGTTTGTTTCCCTGCATGTAATATTCGTATTGGTCTATTATTTTGAAGGGAGTACGTGTTGAGGGTTCAGTATTGAATATTTGAAATGTTCTACTGGATGTCTAAAAAGAGCAAGCGAACTTTGGCATAACTCGAATGGAAAGTGTAAATATTTAATCGTCGATGCCAAACATGGGTGTTGCGCGAATTTATACATTTAATTTCGTATATCGAAATGCTATATTTCTATTGTGGCCTCTATGATGGTAAAGTTGCACTGGAACTTCCATTTCCGTACTTAAGAATTTCTTGGTTATAACTCAGTCTATGGTAATATTGGCTGAGTGTGTTGCGACGGCTCAGATGACCCATACACTGAAACCACTGGTGATTATAAAATGCCTTATATTGGGAAAATAGAGGAAGAGAGGGGTGTCGGAATTAAATGTGACCTTCTTGGCATAACTAGTAATGAAAGATGTGTTTAACCATATTATTTCCGCGGGAAATGAATATAACTAGTACTGAGAAGTATTTCTGTTTATGTGATCTTTGCCCTTTACCACACAGGATAAACTTTGTTGCTTTGTCTTAAGTAGACGACATTCAATGTAAACTACAGTCTTATCAACAACTTAAAACAGATTTAAACTTCTGTTGGTGCAAACTTGAAAATTTGTCAAGCCAGCGACAATTAAAACTATGTCGGTCAAGGTGCTCACAAGTTAGTGACTATCGACACGAAATCCCTTCAAAGTAATTAACTTCATACCGACTTTAATGTATAAGGATGGTTTTTTGATTGGTTATAACTTTTTTTGTATCGTATTAACTGCTTTGAAAAAATTCCACAGAACTACAATTCGGGCCCTCAATATGTGGTTAAAATTTCAAAAAGATCCACTCATTAGTTTATTTTATAAAAAATAAAGTTGCTAAGGGTGGTTTTCATTTGCATAAATTAATCAGCCCTTTTGGTGAAAAAGTTAAATTTTCCCATAGAAATAACATGGAGTTTTTCTCAAATTTAGCCATTTTGTGGCCACCCTTTTGAAATGAAATATTCGTTTGTTACGTTTGGGAACGGTTTTATATCAAAATTTAAACCTTTTTCTAGGACCATTTTTAAGGTTTTTGAGAAAAATTAAGTTTAAGTATGTTTAATTTTAAATTTTAAAAACTACCCCAATCTGCGATATTTAGATGGATACACTGTTTTATTAGGAAATATCAGCGCGACCAATATTGGCCTTTTTTAACGTATAGTTACCTAATAATAATCCGTTTGTTTCTTCTTAATGCCTGTTGGTTGGAATGGCCAGTCGATGGTGAGATAAGACGGCTTTAATATTGCCGTGACGTTAACGTGGCCACTGCGGCGACGCCGTCAAAACACCCGGGTCGAAATAATCGCGGATATAGTCCAATTCATGGCTAGCTTAATGGACATTTTAACTTTTCTCTGCTAATTAATCTGGATTACCAATAAAAGATGATTAAACTAGATTATAACTTAGAGATAATTAAACTAGACTCCCAATTAAAGATCAATAAGCTAGATTATCGGCGACTGGTAATTAAGCTAGATTATCGACGACTGGTAATTAAGCTAGATTATCGACGACTGGTAATTAAGCTAGATTACCGACGACTGGTAATTAAGCTAGATTACCGACGACTGGTAATTAAGCTAGATTACCGACGACTGGTAATTAAGCTAGATTACCGACGACTGGTAATTAAGCTAGATTACCGACGACTGGTAATTAAGCTAGATTACCGACGACTGGTAATTAAGCTAGATTACCGACGACTGGTAATTAAGCTAGATTACCGACGACTGGTAATTAAGCTAGATTATTGACGACTGGTAATTAAGCTAGATTATCGACGACTGGTAATTAAGCTAGATTATCGACGACTGGTAATTAAGCTAGATTATCGACGACTGGTAATTAAGCTAGATTATCGACGACTGGTAATTAAGCTAGATTACCGACGACTGGTAATTAAGCTAGATTACCGACGACTGGTAATTAAGCTAGATTACCGACGACTGGTAATTAAGCTAGATTACCGACGACTGGTAATTAAGCTAGATTACCGACGACTGGTAATTAAGCTAGATTACCGACGACTGGTAATTAAGCTAGATTATCGACGGCTGGTAATTAAGCCGGATTACTGACGGCTGGTAATTAAGAAGGAATACCGACGGCTGGTAATTAAGAAGGAATACCGACGGCTGGTAATTAAGAAGGAATACCGACGGCTGGTAATTAAGAAGGAATACCACGACTGGTAATTAAGACGGATTAACGACGGCTGGTAATTAAGCTAGATTATCGACGGCTGGTAATTAAGCCGGATTACCGACGACTGGTAATTAAGCTAGATTACCGACGACTGGTAATTAAGCTAGATTACCGACGACTGGTAATTAAGCTAGATTACCGACGACTGGTAATTAAGCTAGATTACCGACGACTGGTAATTTAGCCGGATTATCGACGGCTGGTAATTAAGCCGGATTACCGACGGCTGGTAATTAAGCCGGATTATCGACGGCTGGTAATTAAGCCGGATTACCGACGGCTGGTAATTTAGCCGGATTACCGACGGCTGGTAATTAAGAAGGAATACCGACGACTGGTAATTAAGCCGGATTGCCGACGGCTGGTAATTAAGCTAGATTACCAATGGACGCGCAACGTCCTAAGACTTTTTCTCTCCTATATTTTCTAAACAATTTTAATTAATATGAAGACTGAAGTGACAGATATTAATAAAAACTGTCATTGTACACAAAGACCGGAAAGTGTAAAAGATAAGGCTACAATATTAACTGCCTGAAGTAACAGATATTCAAATTTTCACTTTTGAAGACATGATTATAAAACATCAATTATTTTAAAAAATACTTATCTTACTTTTTTCACCAAAATTTCATTTTCCCAAAATATTTTTCAGCAATATTTACCCAATTATTTTGTTCTCAATAGTAATTCATGAAAAAAATGTCACCTAGAAGGGTTTAAGGGATACTAGCTTTTTACTTCCGACTAAGATTTGATTCTAGGAGTTTCAAATTCTTGGATATCTGAAAAGATTTCTCTTGAAGAGTTTAAATTTTCATATTTTAAAATTGGATATATTGAGAAGCGGAAAATAACATTGGCCTTTTCATTGTGATTTAGTTATTTGTGTCGAAAAGATCTGTAGATTGATTGTGATCTTTGAGAGCTATACAGCACTTTAATATTTAATACTTCGAAAGCTTTACAATTGAAGAATACGTTTTGCTAAGTTTCATACGGTTTATATTTTATCAGCTCTCAACGATTTTCTGTCCATTTTATTCTCTTTATCTGGCTGAATTCACTACCTAATTGTAAATTTTTGATAAAAAGTAATATGTAAGCCCGTAGTATTTTTTAAATGACGCGCATGTTTCTAATTGTTGAAATACTTTACCGAAGTAATTTCGGTGAAAAAAACTAAGATAAGAATTTTTTAAAATAATTGATGTTTTATAATCATGTCTTCAAAAGTGAAAATTTGAATATCTGTTACTTCAGGCAGTTAATATTGTAGCCTTATCTTTTACACTTTCCGGTCTTTGTGTACAATGACAGTTTTTATTATTTAACTTGAATTAATAAAAAAACTTTATTTAAATAATTATACCATTGCAGTCCACCGTCACCGGGCCCACGTTTTAGTTAGATCTTTCCCGATGACACATGACAGGATTCAACTCTCGATAAAGAGGAACATTAATGACAACTTACACAAAAATATGAAATTAATTGTATTTTTTATTCATTTTAATTGAGTTACAATTGCTAATCGCAATCCTATGCATCAACGTAGAACTAATTATTCCTGAAAATATACTAGCGGTCATTGCAGAGTTTTAATGATTAAAAGCAAAATGCCACTGTAAACTGAGTGTAATTGATACGCTTTGATTGTATTGACATGTTTGGCTATTTAAATTAATAATATATTACGATTTGTTTTTCAGGAAAGCGTTGCATAAATTCTGATTAAAATCGTTGACTGAAAGCTATTTTCTATAATAGGAGCTATGATTTATAGGTGCAGTATCGGTTTGCCTCCATGGAGCAGCGCCCTGCTACCAAGTGGTTATTTATAAAAACAAGAAAACACAATTAAGCACATATTAAAGCTTTTAAGGGATTGCGTGAAAACATGAAAAGAAATAAATGTCATAGGAACTAATGCATTCGTCCCACGAATTCTTATAAGGCAACATCTGTAAAAAAAAAATACAGAAAAAAATCGACCGTAAGGTGGAATATAAGACTAGGCCTAAATAAGGTTCTTTCGGAATTTCGCTTCTATAAAATTGCAAACATTGCACCTAGAAAGCGGTCCCACACGAGTATCCTAATTTAATCTGAAGAAGACAATAAAGACATAATGAACGCCGAAATAGCAAAATACTACAGAGCAGTCTTTCGTAACGTGAGTTTCAAGCATTTAATTTTAAAATTCTTCCCACCCTCCAAACAATGTTAATTTTTCCCCATAATCTTTGAAATTATATAGAAGGTCTTGGGAAAACTTCCTTTTGTAACATTGTTCCTGGACCAGTGGCGTCGCCAGGGTCTTGAATTTGGGAGGGCTTAAGCCCTCCCTAAAGTATTGTGTTTCCAATTTTTCAAAACACAACACTATTGTCATGACACCCTCTTGTCTATAAGGTGAATATTAGAGTAATAAAATAAGGAATTGTCTATAAGGTGAATATTAGAGTAATAAAATAAGGAATTGTCTATAAGGTGAATATTAGAGTAATAAAATAAGGAATTGTCTATAAGGTGAATATTAGAGTAATAAAATAAGGAATTGTCTATAAGGTGAATATTAGAGTAATAAAATAAGGAATTGTCTATAAGGTGAATATTAGAGTAATAAAATAAGGAATTGTCTATAAGGTGAATATTAGAGTAATAAAATAAGGAATTGTCTATAAGGTGAATATTAGAGTAATAAAATAAGGAATCTATATCTATATAAATCAAAGTCCTGACTGACTGACTGACAGACTGACTGAAAATCAACGCCCAGCCCAAACCGCTTGCCCTAGAAGGCTGAAAATTTGCAGGAACGTTACTCATAAGTAGTAGGCGCGTACTAAGAAAGGTTTTTCCAATCCGCCGCCATCTTAAAAAATGGCGACCAGAAATGTAAAAAATCTTCTCTATGCAACAAAGTCCGCGCGTTTCAACCGATTTCACAAATATTTAGTGCACTGGTTTCCCTTAACCTATAGACGGGCGGAATGGTCTTTTTGATTCGATTTGTTGCCATATTTTTAAATGGCGGCCAAAAATTTAGAAAACCCTTCTGTATGGAATAATGTCCGAGTGAAAGAAATAAAAATGTCCCGACGGGCTGAAGGGCAACGCCGAGTGCCTTCGCTACTAGGGTGCTACAAAAAATTGGTCATCAGTAAGATCTGCACATTCTTTATATCATTTTGATGGAATTTCTCATAATACGCGAGCGACGCCGCGGGTAACAGCTAGTTTTCTATAAGGTGAATATTAGAGTAATAAAATGAGGAAAAGTATTTAAGGAATGAACGCGTGTTTTATCACAAAAGCTTTCGCATCACACAAATTAATTTTATTACTGTTAAAATGTTTGAATATAACTTGACATTGACTATATCAGGACTAGACTAAACTCGAGTGTGACTAGTGGGCATGCTTAATTGAGGGAGGGGGGCAGTTAATGGCAAAATTTCAATTATTCGATTCGGAGATCCTCGGTACTTTAGAGGGTAGAGGACGGGGAGAAGTTATTTTTTAGACCTTGCTTCGGAAGGCACGCGATTGAGGCGAATGGTTTAAGATGTTGCCCTCAAGGCTTAGGACGGTGCAGGTATAGCAATGCTATAGAAAAGTCATGAAAATAGACTGTTGCGACTGTATACATACGCTCTAGATGATATAAATATGAAATAATGCATCTACGTGTATTTCACTTTCATATAGTAAAAACTTCAATTCACCCCAACTGTATAATTAGAAGAGGCTTTCGGTAAATATAAGGGGGCGTTTTTAAGAAATTTTAGGAGGGGCTTCAGAGAATTTTCAGGGAGTTCAACCGCCTCCAAAAACCATGGCGACGCCACTGTTCCTGAAGACACTTAGCTTGAGCATGAATATGATACATGGGTCTTTGTTACCAGTATTCACCGCATGTTATTGTGAATGACAAAGGAGAGAAAGCTGGCTATATGATAAAATTCCTCCCTGTTCTGAAACGTTTTAACCGTATCAAGTAATAAAGTTTGGAGTCAGTTTTCACATTCTTTATTCAATCCAATAACCTCATTCCTCAACATATTTTGACAGCGTTACTCTCATCCCCAGTACGGAACAAGCTTGGGGTGCGAAAGTTGATAAATCGTGGAATGGGGTTCTTGGTATGCTCCAGAGAAAAGTCAGTCCTTTTTTTAATTAGAAATACCAGCTTCTTCTTATAGTAGTTATTACAGTGAACGCTTTCTTAACCCAGGAAGGAGATTTTTCATTAAACCCATTCACCCTGTCCCAGGATCGTTTCAACGCCTTCCCTACTTCGCACTCGTTTCTGTTTGTGAGGACGCAAATATTATTCGGAACAAATCAGTCAAACGAAAATGATATTTATTCTGTAATTGACAAATGGGTAAATTAACTTCAGTAATTTCTAAATAAAGTTGTACAAGAGCTGATCAGCTTGATTACGGCCCAAACTGCCGTTGATTTGACAAATTAATATTTTACCTTGAAATTTGTGGCCATACTAATCTTTATTATGGAAAATCATGATGATCTTTGATTTATGTAGATAGTTGTAATTCTCTGTGGTCTGGCTCTGCTGATTTACAGTGTGGGAAAACTGAGCTACAAATCTGAACAAGTGAAATCGAAAATACCTCCCATGTTTTTGTTGCAATGCCTTCTGGGAACGAGTAAAATCTTTAAAATAAACTTCGTCCGGTTTGAAGTTCAAAACGTCTCTTCTCTTAAGGTCCCCAAAGTTTGAAGTGCGAGGGAGTCACTCGGTTTCTTTCTGTTCTGTGGAGCCTGGCTTCTTTTGTATTATTGGTGTTTGTATCTTCCGAAATGACATCGCAGTTTTCTATCAAATCGGAAGTCCTTCCCTTCGGCAACATAGACGATATATTTCACTTTCCGGATGCAGATCCTTTTTTAACGATAAGCGGCGCAACCTACAGCTTTATTAGGGTAATATAAAAAGAAATGGGGTTTATGAATGATACACGGTTAGTGTCTTAGAGGTTGGAACCTTTTATTGAAGTGGCATAGGTACATGGAATCTTCATTAAATAAACGAAAGAACGAAAAATATCACGTTTCCACAATCCTCTACAATTAGGCTTAAAAATTAACAGGTTAGAGTATACAAGTTATTCAATGCTCTGCGTATCAAACCGAACTCTATATTTTTGTCTTGGAGGATGGATTTTGTTACTGCAGTTTGGTTTGATACGTAAAACACCAAAGCCACCTCTCAACTGAACCCTTGTAGTAGGGTTCCTTGTTAGCCTGCTGGATATTGCCAAGAACTAGGTATTTGGTAGTGCTGCAATTTGAAAAAATTCAAAATTGTTTTTAGTCCTTCAGGGGTTATAAGAAATATATAGCAATATTGACTTGTTTTTTTTTTTTTTTAATTTTCGACTTAGAAAAACGCATTGACTAGCCCCGCATTTGCGGAAGTAGTAAAGCGAGCTGACGCGAACCCACATACGTGTTACCAGAAAGTAAGCAACTTAGTAAAAAATGGCAACGTTCATGCGGGAATCGAAAATCGAAAGAAATTCATGATCTCGTCTGACGCTAATCTGTGGAATGTAATCAAAGCCAGATACGCCAAGACAGGAATTTGTAAAATGAGATTAAGCAAACCTTTAAAGACGGCCTACAGGGCGATGTATTTCAGCAGAAACATTTCGAAAACCCTGATTCAGACATTCAACAAAAGGTAAGCTTCTATACTTTATTAAAAATTCTGCTTTAATTATGGAACAGTTAAATTTTCTTTTTTGTCAGATTGCGCCAGCTGGCTGAGGGTGGTTGCTACGAGGACCTGAACCCATCTCTCAAAGTGGAATCGCATCCTTGTCAGAGAACCGAAACACCGGATGCTTTCGTCGTAATCAACTTGAAAGGATTTAAGGTCATTTTTCGCGTCTGTATCCTAGGATTCTCCGCCTCCTTCATCGCTCTATTTTTCGAAATATACGTGAACACGTTGAAAGTTCACATGTGTACATCTTAAAACATCTACTTCGTCTTTGAAAGAAAAGCTAACATTGCCTGTATTTCATAAGTTTACTGTAAAACTCCCAAAATTACCCACCAACTCCATTATTATCAATACTAATTTCACCATACTTCACCAATTGTAAGGATTTGCAAAAGTGTACGATTAACCGTGTTCATCTTGTTATTTAAATCACAAGGACTCTTCAGTCTTCGCATCTCAAATCATTAATGCACTTTAACTAGAAGTCTAAATCACACTTTTCAGTTATGATGTTTAGCCCACTTTTTATGTGGTAAATTTTACTTGTTGACCCGAACATTATAGACATAAAGACGATGCACATAATGTTAAATAAAGAAAGGTCTGTAGTGTTTATCAACTACTAATAAAATGTTACGAAAAATAGACCAAATTAATTTAGGTTTAAATACAACGGATCAAGGGGTGAAACCACGTGACTAACCAACTCAGTACTCGGTCAAGTACTAGAGTTTCATTAGAAAATATGAAATGTCTGCCCATTTATCCATTTTCCAAGAAGTAAGGAATTTATTATAATTTTAATTAAATAATAAGACCACCAATTTAAAGGCTAAATATTTAAATTTATTTTGATAAAATAAATACCATTATAAATATTACGCTTTTTGTTTATTTGTTTTGCACAAATAAGAGACCAAAAAAAGTTAAATTTACCCAAAATATTTTTAGACAATTGTAAAAACTTTAAAGACCAGGCACATAATGTTAAATAAAGAAACGTAGTGTTTATCAACTACTAATAAAATGTTGTGAAAAATAGACTAAATTAATTAAGGCTTAAAACAACGAATCAAGGGGGTGAAACCACCTGACCTACCAACTCAGTACTCGGCCAAGTACGAGAGAGAGTAAGGAATTAATTATAATCTTAATTAAATAAAAAGACCACCAACTTACAGGCTGAATATTTAAATTTCTTTAGGTAAATCCAAAGAAACTATTATTTCAAAGACACAGACGAAATAGCAGAAATTGAGCTCCGATGCGAGTTTAAAAGCCTACGCCACCTGTGTTTATGTTAGGTATAAAACCATAGTCAATCAAATAGGAACATATCTAGTCACCGCTAAGTCGAGAGTAACCCCTCTAAAAACCAAGACCCTAGTTTAGATTTAAAACTTCCCAAGCTAGAAATAATGGGTTGCTAGGAGCAAGGCTTACAAACAACATAAGACACGTTTTCACAAAAAACCAAGTGGGAATAATTTATTGGACCGTCTCAACAATAGCCTTACCATGGGTCACACATTCCACCTAAGACTTTCTAATAAAACTGGGGAAGGTAGTTTGGGCGCCATAAACGGTTAAGAGTGGAACTAACTGGTGGGAGTTTTGAATATTTCTTTGTAGGGATACTACACCTCTGAAAGGGATTTAGAACCCGTAGCAAGCGAAAGAAGGAAACTAACCCTAGCTATAAATATAACCAAATCCCTAGGGATCCACACCTTAATTGATTTATCAAAACACTACCATCTTAATAAGGTATTAAAAATAACAGCCTATTTATTCCGAGTCGCCCACAACTTTAGAAATGCAAACAAAATTACAGGTCCAGTTAGTGCGGAAGAGAAGAAATAGCTTGGATAAAATCAGTACAGACCTTAGAATTTGGACCTGAAATAAGACAATTAAGAAATGGAGAACCAATTCACCCCAACTCTACGATAGCCCCTCTAAAACCAATCCTAAACGAAACTGGTATTTTGCGCGTCGGCGGACGGTTAGAAAAATCCAGTTTTTCCTACTCTGAAAAGTATCCCATACTAATATCAAAGGGACATATAGATTAGCTAAACTGCTTATGATTAGAAGCCATATCGAAATCCATCACGCAGGTATTATAGCGTTTTCCTTTGGTTCCTCGCGGAGCGCTCCCAAGGAGCAATAAAAATGGTAGTTGTAGTTTCCAGCTTCGTTAAAGACTGTTTTTGAAGAATAGGATGTCCTAGTTTTATTCCTCCATGGGAGCGCTCCGCGAGGACCCAAAGGAAAACGCTATTAGTGATACAGTCACGCAGTTAAGAGAAAACTATTGGATACCCTAGACGAGACAATTAGCGCGTTCTGTAGTGAAATGAATTTTAATTGATGTGCATTTTTTTATGAATGTTTTAATAAGAATTAGGCCTAATTCACGCGCGCGCAAAAAAATATTCATGTTTTTTGTGTTTGTATTCATTTGTTTTATATTTTTTGTAAACCTTGGATTATTATATCGTTCCTTGAAAAAACAGTATAGAAAGTTTTAGTCGGATATTTGTGTAAGAAAAATAAGTATAACTGCTTTAAACAGAATCTTTGACGGAAGGGATCGGTTCGCTTGAAAAACAAAGTAATAAAACTTGTTAGCTTGGATAGGACAGATCAAAGATTCAGGGTATTATATGACATGCACGTGCATTAGTGAAAAGTGAAAGTTAAGATAAATAAAAGAGAAAATGAGGGGATAGAATAATAAGGGTAAAGGCCGATGCTCTGGCCAAAATTGCAAATTGGTAAAAACATAAACTGAACTTTGAATATGGGGGTTGAAAATTGAAATGGAACTTTGAAACCTAGCTAGGAGTCCTGACTTGGACGTAAAAGAATAATCACTTTGGAATGGGCTAGCGAAGAAGCTAGACGTCCTTACTCGGGCATAAGAAATAAAAAGAAATGAAGCTCAGACCTAGGCAAGGAGCTATAGTCTTCGGACTTAATAATTGAAAAATGAACTTAGAAAATTGAAAGGTACCACGGAAATAATGGAATTATGGAAAATGTTTAGATACCTAGGAAATAATAATGGAAATGGAAAAGGTTTAGATAATAAGGAAATAAAGAAATGGAAAAGGTTTAGATACCACGGAAGAATAATGCAAAGGAAAAGTTAAAGTAAAGGAACAGTTTAAAATAAAAGAATTGAGTTGATTGGAATTGAATAAAGCGTTGAATTCATCTAAAGCAAAAAACTGAGTGACTTTGTTATTGACTGGAGTTACGCGACGAACGGGGACTTATGGTTTCGATTTTTCAGTCGGTCGGAACACTTATAAAAATTTAAGCTCTCCCAAAATTAAAAGTAACGGATTAAAAGAAAAAGCTATGAAAGCGAAACATGCTCTACAAGATTTAATTGTTCTTTGCAATATGTATGTAACCTGTATTCTGACTTAATAATAGATGTAACCCCAGAGGTAATTTTTTTAACATGGAAATTTCTACCAGATTCGTCGTCACCTGGCTTCAGTAGTAAGTTAAATGACACCTCAATTGATTGTTTCAATAGATCGGTGAAGCTATTTGACATACTTATGGCAGCTGAATTTGGTATTTTATGTTTCTCGCGTATTCCTAGAATCATTAAAGCAGCACTTCTCTCAAGGTCACTAATTTGCAAATCATTATTCACTATTTCCTCATCCGCAAATTGTTCACTATCTTCTAATTCTGAATTGGAGTCGTTTGCTAAACATCCAGGAACAGTTACGATACTTTTTCCTACGTGGTTTCGGTAAACATGACTTTTTAGCGACACATATTTTTGAAATATGCGTGTGCAAGGTTCGAATGCACATTTAAAACTTCGATTAGGTTCGTGCGAGTGAAGCACAAACAAATGTATTAGCCATGACTTATAAGACTGTTTTTTCACCCTGGGGTGAACACAAATAGAGCTCGCAAAAACCATTTTGAGGTCATAAATTGCAACCTTTATAAGACTGTTTTTTCACCCTGGGGTGAACACAAATAGAGCTCGCAAAAACCATTTTGAGGTCATAAATTGCAACCTTTCAAAAACATAAGTCATTACAGTAAAGACACTTCATTGGTGGAAAGATCTCAACTTAAAATTAAATTTGATTTGAAAAAATTACAACAGAGCTATTGCTAACTTTAGCCGGCCAATATTATATTCTAAATACCTGTTACATGTTTAAACCCATTTATTTGTAAATGCTACAACTTGGGCTATGTGTGGTTAAAACTGATGGCTTAAAAATTGTTATCAAAATCTAAACACTCTAATCAAAATCAAAACATTCCAATCAAAATCTGAACATTCTAATCAAAAAGTAAACATTCTAATCGAAATCTAACCATTCTAATCAAAATCTAAACATTCTAATCAAAATCTAAACATTCTAATCAAAAAGTAAACATTCTAATCGAAATCCAAACAGCTGATGGTTTTCGCAGATGGACTTTTCAGTTAAAATTGTTTTTTTATTATTTATTTTTCTCCCAAAACTCTCTCACTCGTCACTCCTCCTTTAAAAATATTATTTCGTCGTGTCACCTCTCCTTTGAAATCTGTGGCGACGATCGGCGGTGAAAAGTCGTGGCCCAGAAAGGCAAACGCAGGAGTGGCCGCATTCCACTCCCGAGCTAACTAAAAATAGGCTTCATAGGGTAAAGTCGGGTTTTCAAAAGCCCTTGTTCACGATATAAAACGAGCGGGCACGAGAAAATCGAAAAAATTACGTGCTAGCGAGAAAAAATATCGCTTCGATTTTTAGCCATATCGTAGTATACGATAGGCTCTTAGTTTGACCCGAGCCGTAGTAGTAGTAGTAGTAGTAGTAGTAGTAGTAGTAGTAGTACTTGTGGCCGGAGTTTTCGCTTTCGTTATCGTCAGGTTTTAGCTTAAAAGGAACTTTATATTACCACAACCCACCCATTGGGGCAACTGGGCTCGGTTAGAGATTTAGTTTTAATTAAAAATTTTTCAGGTCAGACCCGGGAATCGAACCCGGGACGCTGGCGCAACAGGCAGACATTCTACCAACTGAACCATAGAGACTTGATAGAAACTCCGAGTTTTTTATTATTTATTTTTATCTCTAAAATGTCGGGGTGATGTGGGGTGGGGTACCTCTTAATCTGTGGGGTCGGATACTTATGAATTTGTATGTTTAGGGTTTTTATATTTATTTTCTTTTTATTTATGTGCTAATTAAATAGATAACGATTTTCCCCTTTTCGTTCTCGTTCGGTAGCTATCGCCATCTATGTTATGATTGACTGGAGCGTTTTGGCGGTTAATTCAAATGTGGGTTTAGATAGCGTAATGCGTTTGATCATTTTAGCA
This sequence comes from Phalangium opilio, assembly GCA_019434445.1. NCBI lineage: Eukaryota > Metazoa > Arthropoda > Arachnida > Opiliones > Phalangiidae > Phalangium > Phalangium opilio. Next base: position 8,425 of record JAEQBA010003417.1, on the reverse strand, counting down.
TTGCTAATGGTAATTCGAGGGGATAATCACTAAAATGCGTAATCACTATAACTAAACTTTCTCTTTCAAAAGTTTCTGGGCATAAGTCCTTGTTAGAAATTTATAAGATGCGATAAGTGTGCATCGGCATCAGTCTATGCTGTAAACTCATCGAGGGGATTATCACTAAAAACTATCTGTTCTTCGATTCGCCGGAATATTAGAATTACAGCATAAATAAATTTATACGGTCATAATTTAATCACTGTTTAGAGTAGGGAATCGAGGGGCTATTCACTCTGATTTTATGCACGGTAAATCATTTAAGCATTGAAAAAGATAGCGCTATTCACTCATTAGGGTAAGGTATAGAGGGGTTATCCACTCATTAGGGTAGGGTATAGAGGGGCTATTCACTCGTACGATATGGCTACTATTACGAGCCCTTGGGCCGTCTTGTTACCCTCTACAAGCGCCTTTGAAAACCAACCTTTCGTCCCGTGCGAGGAGAGTGTGGTGAACAAAGCCAAGAGAGGGTTGGGGAATGTACCCCCCGCTACCCCTTTTTTCTTTTCAAGCAATTCTAACCGAAATGGGCAGGACCAAAGATTTGGCGCGAAAAATTCCACTCAAATAAAGTCTTACGAAATTAATTATTTTCGTAATATCTAAAACCTTTAGATTAAAATTTCAGTATGAGCGCGTACCATCGATCCGTTTCAAGGTGTCAGTTACAGATTACAAATACAAGAATTAAAGCTAGTCTATATTAACTAGTGATTTAATTTATTAAATTATTATTCAATTTAGCTGCTCCGAATGCTTTTAAAGCACTCTAAAAGTCATTGACACAATGAATAAAGAACATAAAATTCACATTACACTACTCTATTTCTAAACCAAATTATATTTCCAGCCGGAAATAAAAATATATATAGAATACATGGATAAAAAGCTTACCTTAACTTATGTAGGGAATTCTTATTATTATCGAAAATTTACTTTGTTGGTAAGTAAAAATGATGAATGTAAAATTATGGAAAAGAAATCTGGAAAACATCGATAGCTAGTTTAGTATCAAATTTTTGCTATGCTACACTTCGACCAAAGAAAGATGTATGAATATTAATTTGGAAATGTGGCGGTAGAATCGAAATTATTGTTTGGTTTGGTCACTAAATAAGCCTTTTCAAAAAGTTCTCTATACAAAATATGTAGTCGTGGGAAAAAGCAGGGATGGAAGGCATTTTACCCTCCCGCGTTTCTGCGCGCGCACCTGGACTTTTTTATAAAACTTATTCTGTCGCAGCGCTAACTTTATTCACCACTTTAAAAATATTGAAAAAACAAATACTATTAATGTGCATGCCTATTATCAGTGAATAGACCCGTACCTATGTAGTTCTACTGGCTAAATAAATGGTCAAAAGAATTTCCGAAAACTCTTTGAAAAGAAGTCTTTGTAGTTATTTGGTCACGTGACAGCTACTGAGGCGCCGAGAGGTACAGTCCCCGACAAAAGTTTCTGGACATTTTCATTTGGCTGCCATTTTGTTCCTATTTGAGCTAGAGTAACAAAATAGGACTTTCTAGATAGGTTGCCTTCTCAAGATTATTTTAAAATTACAAATGACACTGTGGCGCTAATAGGGCGTTAGCCATAGCGGAAATAGTAAAGCCCCCCGATAATGACGTTACGAAATAATGCTTCAAATGGATCAATAATTCTATCGTTGCACGCGTCTTGTCACGTAGAATCCGAAACTCTTTTCAAATTGTAAATCGGTTCAGAAAATCAAAAGTTATGACAAAAAACGTGACGTTCAAAACAATAGCAAATAAGCCTAACGATTATTTATTTCTTCTATATCAACTTAGCTCAGTAGTAAAACATTACGATTAGAAAAACAAGATGTTCCAACCCAAGAATTTTGAGTTCCGCACTGACATATGAGAAATGGGAACTTATGAATTAGACTCAGTCTTCGGAAATGGAGGATTGTTGGTGGCGGTTTGTAAACGTCTAAATATTTAGAGATTTGGATATGTTTAAAGATTTTTTATAATTTACTAGTTGCTTATACAGTGGGTGGATATTTAGGGATAATTCTTTTGACGGATATTTTACGGCAGACGGCGTATGTGTTGAATTGGTATTAAAAGTTGGACGAGCCGCGGTATTGGATGATGGACAGTGTTTCAAGAATATACTTTGAGATGGTTTAAGGAGCAAAATAGGTGGCATGACTAAAATACAGGTGTAACAGAACTTATTTGACGTTCGGTAATCAATTTTTGGACGCCTGAGAATTGGATGTTGAGAAATGCTCTGAAAATAATATTGTGGGAATAATATTTCGACGGCAAATTCATGAGGATGGTTGAGAAGACATATTGTTCAATTCAAAGGGGATGAGAATGGTTTGAATTATAATAATATATATATATATACAGGTTAAATTATACGCAAGTTCTTATGCCATGAAAATATTTTACGACGTGGATAATTTTAACGTATTTCCTGCTTTCTCGGCTTTATTCTGCATGTTTTCTTATTCCCAGCACATTTTAAACGTGATAACTATCCCTTTAAACTTTACTTAAGAATTTGGTTTTTTGAAAATTATGGCTGTTTTTGGAACATAGAGCAAAAAAGAGAGAGAGGCCCTACAAACGATAAAAATCACAGCGTTTGCAATTGTGTCGTGTTTCAGCGTATGAAGGTTGCTCTATATATTTTTAGCTTAGAGTCGAGCAGTTTCAATGATCATCGGAAAACAATCAGACTCAATAGCCCATACCTTTCCTGCTATAATATAGTCGGTAATCGCCTTGGTTTGTGACATTGAGAATTTAATATCTCACTTTTACTATCGTTAATTTGGCAAAAAATAAATTGAGTCTGCTTCCATTATTAACCTTGACTATTTCCCCTAAAATAATTTGATATAACTCTTTTGTAGTTTAAAGTTTACGTTTCATAATCTATATGGATAGAGGGACACTTAGATTTACACAATAATCTAAGACGCCTTGGATTTTTTACTTGAAATGAGAAATTTAACGGGCGCCCATGTATAGAGTTAAATACCATTTTCTTGCCCTGTCAAAGGTTGAAGCTTCTCCAAGGTTGTTCGGATAGAAATTTTATTTTATTTATGTATTTTTTCGCAGATGAAGTTTTACTGAAATTATTCAATTCAATTTCAAAATATTTATTTTTTACTTTTCACTACATTACATCATGAATATTTAGAAAATAATTCATCTTGAATATTTAGGAGAATTCCAACTTGAATATTTAGAATAAAAAATCCATCTTGAATCTTTAGTATTAACAGAGTAGAAAAAAAACAACCGGCGTTGCCCATCGAGATATATTATTACATTTCAGGCCGCCATTTTTAACGAAGGTGGAAAATCGAGCTTCAAAAGACATGAAGTCAGTCTTACGGAAATTGGGAACCAGTGTTTTAAATGTTATAGATTCGGTTGAAACACGTAGACGCCGCCATTTTTCAAGATGATGAGGAATTGGAAAAATCTAAGAGCCCGCCTACTGCCTTTGAGTAACCGTCCCTGCAAAATTTCATACCTCTAGACAAAGCTGTTTGGACTAGGAGTAGAATATCAGTCAAATTGTAACTATAGATGTTAAGCATACAAGTTACTGAGGTTTACGTAGGCGTCCTTGTGATTTAAATTAAAATTTCGAGTTTAAAATTGAACTTGTTGTCTTAGATTAGTGGTGTCTTTCAAGTTTGAGTAATAAATGGTTTAGAGAACACTTTAGGACACGGGTTTGATTTGTTGGTTTTCGAGTATTGTTTCCGGTTGTAGTATACTTTTGACGGTTTATTTACTGTTCTAAAAACGCGATAGAGGTTTGCGTGTAGTTCAATGTCGACATTTCGGTTATTGGAAGTAATTAGGTTTTAAATAAGATCACAGGACAACTTGTGTAATGAATTTTAAAAGAACTATACGATCATATTTAATGCTTTTTTTATTAAAACTTGATCAATGAAAAAACAGTTGACATCGCCAGTTATCATTTCAGTATTTACATGTGTGGACACCTTTCCACTAAAACCAATAATTATCCGTTAGAAATAGTTCCTACGATATTTATAATACAAGATTTTAAGAAAATTTTAATCAAATCTAATATTAGATCTAAACATACTCTAAAAAAATTACACAAAACCAGTTAAAGTTTTTACATGACGAAGTTAACGGTCTAATAATGTGACCAATATCCCTGGTTTTCGTAAACCTCCCGAACTCTACCAGGCATTGAATGATGATACGCCTGGAATAGTTCCACGTTCAACTTGAGATCGCGCCAAGCATTCTGTACCGCTTCCAACAACTCAGCAGCGTTCCTGACGTTGACATGGTCAACTTTCCGAACCATCTCTGCCCACAGGTTTTCGATTGGGTTCAGGTCACAGCCTTTTGAAGGCCAATTCATCACCTTCATGAGAAATTAACGGTTGCAACGTAAAAATAGAGATTAAATGATTAATAGAGACGAATTAATACTCCATCAGCCATTTTACTTGTTCGGAGAATATAAAAATTAAGTGATAAAAAGAGTGGTTTGCGGTCTCTTTTATATAGTAAGCGTGAATAGGTGAAAATATGTTTTCGTCGAGTGGAAGGTAAAAATTAGTTTTTAGTTGAAAATAGACATTCTTAAAAAATTAATTTAACGATGGAGGTGATAGGCAAAGAATAGGACGACCAAAGATTTGACCTACAGAGAAGTTTTTTAAGCGTGATACTTGTGAGCAACTTCAAATAAGTTTAAAACCGTAAGATGAACTTTGGTGAGACAGGGTCTTTTTGAATGCTTCGCGTGGCACTTAAGAAACGTGAAGTTTCTTTTCTCTAAAAGTCTAAAGAGGCTTCAATTTGGAACAGAGCAGGGCTGTTGATTATTTTGATTTTTTCAAATAAAACAAAAAAAGCTATTTTTTTATTTAAATCGATTTATTTGATTTTTCTTGAACTACTAGATAGTAAATTACCAACATGAAAAGTCTTGAGTCAAAACTAACCAAAAGGAAAATAATCATGACATTTAAGCAGCTATTGGATATTGTTGCTATTCTAATGCTTGTATAAAATGACTAGCTTGACCGCTATTTCATTTCTTAGCCTATATAGCAAGACAAACTGAAATATAACAACACTATGATTTTTTTTAATTATAGGTCTTTTCTAGTTAAGTTTCTTCTCGAGTTTCTTAACCTACTTCTTGGAATCTTAGAAAACATTTTTTAAAAATAAAAATATATTCTTGATTTTAATCAAATGATTTTTTTTAAAAAAATCACTTGATTTAAATCAAACAACCCTGGAACAGAGCACACAAATTAGACACTCGAGCAGTTAGAATGTGTAGTCTTTACGAATGATAAACGTTTCTTCGTCGGACACGATGGTCAGATAATTCACTAGAGGATGGATGTGCACCAATTTATGCCCATCCACTCGAAAGGCTTAATGTGGTTTAGTAGGGTAAAAGTCTTAAAACGGAAGTTAAAGAATGCCATTTTTTACAACTCAACTTTCATAATTTCTCTATTAGGTGATGAAATGATCTTCAAAAAGCTGCGATATCAAATTATGAATGGTTTTAGCATTTTTAAAATATTATAATTTTTACTAAGCGCTATTTTAGAGGAAACCTTTTCGTATATTTCTATGTAAATATTGTAGTAATTTTGTAAAATATAATGTTTACCAAAGGTTCTACCGCTAAAAATTTTAAAAATCAATTTCTATTTATGTAAAAAGGCGGATCTCATGGCGAATTCCACTGGGTCCTCCCGGAGCGCTCCCATGGAGCAATAAACATGGGAGGAGTAGTTGCCGGATCGTTAAAGACTGTTTTTCCGTAATTAGGGTCTCTCATTTTTATTGCTCCATGGGAGCGCTCCGGGAGGACCCAGTGGAATTCGCCATCAGTCTGTTTTTCCTTCCAAGGGTTTTTATCCTACTGGGTACCATAGGAGCATGGATAAAGAATTCGCGTGAGGAAATTTGTATTCACGCTATAGGATAGGCAACTCCCCTATTTCTGACGACAGCTTATTCTGTATAATCTGATTCAGCTTGGGTTGTCAGCACACGCAAAGCTGGGTCTCTATGTAACGTAGCTTTGTGCGTGATGACAAGAGACGAAGAAAATAATAATTCTCTGGATTTAAAATATCCGCGAGTTTTAGCTCAAATGTATGGGCGGAAATTCTAGTAGGCTTCGAAAAAAGTTGAAGTGCCTCGACTGTCGAGTGTCGACTTCATAGTCGAGCCAGTGACTTTTAAAATTTCAAGTAATACTAATTTAGACTATTACAGAAGGATGTTAGAGTTAGTATTATAAATATTTATTACGTTTCTAAATCTTTTGGGAATCTAAAGAAATAATTTTCGCTATTTTTAATAGCACAACGTTCCTTGATAATGTTTGAAGGACCCACCAATTGATTACAAACGACTATGCACGTATTTGAAACTAAAGCCTACAGGTCCGTGCATTTGAGATAAAAATCTCGCGGATATTTATAATCCTTTTTTTTCTTCGTCTCTTGTCAGCACGCACAAAGCTACATAACATAGAGACCTAGCTTTGCGCGTGCTAACAACCGAAGCTGAAAATAGAGTATATACAGAATAAGCTGCTGTCGGAGATAGGGGAGTTGCCTATCCTATAGCGTGAAAACAAATTTCCTCGCGCGCATTCTTTATCCAAAACAGAAGGTTGAAATTTGGCAGAGAGTTTCCTGAGACCCCGTGAATGGTATGAGTAATTCTAAAACTCCCACAAGTGTTCTTTCAGTGGTTAAACTTATTTTCCCTTGAAATGAATTAAAGTCAACGAATTAGTTAGAAATAGTCCAACGCCTGATCTATTGCACTACCGGATTGCTGAAGTGTTTCGTATTATATTGATATTGTATTTTTTCTATGATGGGGATAATTATCGGGGGATTTTTCACTTTTCTCGGATAGGGTTAACAACCGAGGATTTTGTCTGGGGATGGGGGATTTTGTACAATTTCAGTAATGGGAGATTATGCCTGGGGTTCTTTGTCTTGGAAGTGTTTAGTCCGTATACCCATGTGAATCGATAAAACCTAAAAGGTATTTTTCAGTTCTTATATGTAAATCGAGATATTGAACAGGGTTTGAACACACTCCTGCTGTTTATACGTCAATCAATCGTATATCGCGGTTTTTGCATAAGTAAATAAACTGTCGTAAGTATACCAATACAGAAATTAGTACTGGAAGACCAATAAATCAAACCCATGTTCTACAATGCCCTCTATACCATTTGTTACTCAAATTTCAAAGACACCACTAATCTAAGACATCGAGTTTTTTTTACATTGGGAATGTCAATTTAAATCTTAACCACGTCTAGGAAAGGTCAGACACTTTTAGGCTTAACATCTATAAAACCATTCGTTATAATTTGAAAATATTCATGATACATTTTTTCTCTATATATTCATGATGCATTTTTTCTCAATATATTCATGGAGAATTTTTTTTCAAATATTCTAGATGGATTTTTCTAAATATTCATGATAGATTTTTTCTTAGTTATCATGATTGATTTTTCTAAATTTTCATGATTAATTTTTCTAATTTTTCATGATTAAATTCTTGAAAATATTCATGATGAGATTCTTAAAAATGTTCATGATCAAATTTTCAAAAATATTCATGATTAAATTTTTGCAAACATTCATGATAAAATTCCTGGATATTTTCATTAGTGAATAAACGTAAATCGTAACATCATCTCCAACGTAGGCAGGCACTTGTTTACCGTGATTATACACTTTGGCGTGGCTGATGAATTAAGTGATTGCCATGCTGCAAGCTTAAAAAACAAGGCAGCCTACCTACTCGGAAATAAAATACAAAAGGTATTTATTTCTCGTTTCATGGAGCCCAGCCCCTATTATTATTATTATTATTATTATTATGATGTTGATGACTGTGTAATTTCCAGTGAACTACTTATATAGTTTTTTATATACACATTAAAAATCCATTTCATTCATTGTTTGAAGACTACTTTTTTAAATACAACGTTCTCTAATTAACCTTAGATTTAACAAAAAATATATGGCATTCTAAAATTTAAAGAGATAGTTGTCTAATTTCAAAAGTGGTGGAAAAATTAAACTTCCAGACAAAAGGAGAAGTATTCGAATATCAATATTTTCATGTCATTAGGACAAGTGAGTCTTTTTAATTTAAATAATATAATAATTCGAACCATTATCTTCGGAGATTACCATCCATTTCACAATGAGATTAATATTGGCATCCTTCTTCAAGAATTTGTCGTTGTTACATTCTTCTCTAATTCATGTCATCGTGAATCTTCATTCCCGATTCTCCGCTACATTTCCATGGTAGA
>JAEQBA010003416.1:0-43543 GCA_019434445.1 Phalangium opilio | reverse complement strand
CCGGGATTAACATGGGCATACCAAATAAACAAACGCCCGTTATTAGAAAACATTTCAAGTCAGAAGTGCAGTACATGAAGTGCAATACATATTCGTTTCTCCGACCCCAATTTCAAGAGCTCTAGTGCATCCAATTTAGGGTACAGAGGTCATAGGTCACAATATGTAATTCTTACCATACTTTTATGTTATGTTATTGACTTTAGACACGGTTTGGTTTGACCCAAACTTCGAGCTAGTGTATCCAAGTTAGGGTACAGAGGTCATAGGTCACACTATGTAATTCTTGACAGTACTCTGTTATGTTATAGACTTTAGGCACTGTTTGCTTTGACCCCTAGCAGTGAATTTGGCTTCGAATTTCTTTTGGGCGGTCCAAACCGGGTGGGTCTATTTGGTCTTTGATAATCTATTTAGTCAGTGGGTCCACTACGAAATGGTCTGGGTGACCCCTTTGTGTTAAAAGAAGTATTATTAGAAGGGGTAAAAAAAAAACCTTGGCGCCTTTTTATACAGAACGTTACGTTAGGGTTTTAAAATTTATGATAGGACACATATCGAACTACGAACGAACGAAGAACCATTTCCCCGATTCTATCGGGTAGAATACGATATTCCGGAATATATCTAGACCATGCTAAGGATGGAAACAAGATGGTTTAGACCGTATTAATATCACCTCCCAGGGTTTGCAACCTATCAACCTGTAGTGTAATTTTTAAGCTGCATGTTTCTGTATGCCTAACACCTGTGTGTTGGTTTTTCCGCAAGTAATTCATGTAATACACCCTTTCGACGGGAAAAGGGGGGTAGGCAACCCTTGGCATCGGGAGATACAAGGGGGTTGCTCCAGTGCCGTGTTTGCGCACTCTCAGATCCAAAACGCCTACAGCACAGGCGCTAAAAAGCGAGATTGAAGGCAGAGTTTTACCCCCGCGCCTTTCCCTCTTAGACTCGTCGAAAGGGGCTATGGTCTATAGACAGTCCCTAAACTGGCCCGAGAAAAACCACAGCACGTGCACAATAGACAACAGCATCAAATACACTAATCTCACTGGGGGCCATCCCTAAATAATTCAATGAAAAGAAAAATGTGTAGTTTTAGTTTTTTCCTCAGAATCTTTTTGGAGAAAATGTCTAGATTCGGTTTTGGAAAAATAAATCGTTCCATAGCTCTCTTTTTCTGGTTCGGGGTTTGAAGACTCGGTTCCCGCCTACTTTGAACTACAGCCGCGGCATTACTGTCTCTGGTAGACCGTAGACCATGAGCCATGGCCACGGGTCAAAGCCTCGTGTCCCTTTGGGTCTGCAGGGCTGGGAGAGATCTTAGCCAAGCTAGTGTTTTATAATCGCTTTGAAAAATCTTTTTTCTTGTATAAATGGTTCTTGTTCTATTCCGCGAACCTCTGACTCTTCTGACCATATCATTGATAAGTCAAGATATACCTCTCTCTTCTCGTACCATTAATTTTGTAAGAAGTATAGGCAATACGAGGTTATCAGATGCCTTAGTGCAAGCTTAGAAAATAGCATTTATTGCTATGACTACGAATTGATAAAGCATTGTTATATTTTTACTCTGATTGTGTAATTTTGAAAGATCGAGAAGAAAAAATTCATTGTTTCTTGGGTTTTCAATGATTTAATGAGTTTAGTGATTTTGCCAAGATTTCATGGGATTTTAGGGATTTGTTAAGGTTTCATGGGATTTTGTCAAGATTTCATGGGGTTTCTAGGGATTTTGTCAAGATTTCATGGGGTTTTTAGGGATTTTGTCAAGATTTCATGGGGTTTTTAGGGATTTTGTCAAGATTTCATTAGGTTTTTAGGTATTTTTTCAAGATTTAATGATATTTTAGTTTATTTTATCAATATTCCATGGGATTTTAGTTTATTTTGTCAAGATTCAGTGATTATTTCATCATAAACATCCTATAATTTCTACAATTCATATACTTTTTTTCTTAACTTTGAAATAAATATTTATACGGTCAAGCCAAACTATATAGTATAAGGTATAGAAATAAAGTATAATAATAACATTTCTTCACGGTCATCTCTTGAGTATATCATCTATTCTCTTTTGGGGTAACGCGTTCTTAGTTCGCGCTTTTAGCACCATCATACCATCATACCATTTCACTAGCTCCATTATAAACAGTTTCTTTATATTACTCTATTATATTATAGTACCAAATCGTTTCCCTTCAATCTTACACGCTATAAAGTTTAGACCAAAATTGTTCTTCAAGTCATAGAAAATTATATTATATAGTTTATAGAGATAGCGTACGTATATATTGTGGATATGTATTTTTTGGCTGCGGTTTATGATATGACTGTTAGTGTTAGGCCATATCAAATTCATCTTTTATTTATAATAGAAAATAAAGAAAATTGGTATAAAATTCCTTTTAGAATTGTTTGTTAGGTTTGGTTTTCAACACAATGAAGTGTTATTGTATACAGTGGATTTTTATACCGAAAGATTATATTTTATTTTTTATTTGAAAGGTGTTTTATTATGTGTGAATGTTCAATGTAGTTATGTTATATGATATCATAAGTTTATAAGATATGTTCCATAAGTGTGTCACTCGTTAATGAGAGCTTGTCATGAAGTGACGTAGTTGAAACGTCATAGATTCTCGTAAAGCGACGCCTAGTGAGGCGCTGTCAAAGGTTTAGTACAGACTAAAGAGGAGTATGGACTGCAAAACCGAGTGTAGTCAATTCTCACGTCGTTCTTGAACTAGCTCTCATTAAGCCTCTAACATTACGAAGTATGGGTAGTGACATACTTATGGAACATATCTTATAAACTTATGATGATATGAATATATGTGTGTTTTAATGTTTAAATTGTTCTCTAAACATAAATTTGTTTTGTGAGGAAATATTGGTCGAAAACTGTGTTAACTTTTAATGAGGTATTTTTTTCTCGAAAGTTATGGTAAAATATCTTTTGAAAAACTTTAACATTACATGGTAAACTAGGCCTAACCCTTTCATATAAAAGCAGGAGGTTTATTTAAGATTGAGTGACATTTTCTTATACAGAGTTTATATTTCTTGAAAGAGCACCTTGGGGTGAAATAAAAATTCATGAATGTCTATCTATGACTGAAAAATACTTTTCTTGTTTTATCATAGCCCCATATAATACTTTAGATAAGTAAGGGTCTCCCATAGTGCACGCGAGATAAATATATCCTATCCTTTTCAAAGGGGGGGGGGGGGGGTAAATTCCTTCTACCGTATCAATGTCTGTTCTACGTATGCAAACGTCATACCCTTCTATCTCTTAGCTCAGTGTCATCCCCCCTACCAGGCGAGTATAAAATCCCCTCTTACAAAAGCGCGCCTAGAGGGAGAGATACACAGTCTACTCCCCTCCCTACCGACACTATTCTATTGGTCCCGTACTTATTTAGGGTGTTTTAGGGTTATGTTTGTATATTATACAAGAGTCAAGAAGTCCCTTGCGATTGTTACTGTATATTTTTGAATTTTGTTTCATCTACTGGCGCCATCTATTCGTGACACTTGTCCTTATTAAAGTTTAAAGATCTTTCAAGTTGATACCTATAACATATACTTTTTTTGTTGTAAAGAAACAGGGGATATTAAAATGAGAAAAACATAAAAAGGGGTTACGGTAATACAAAGGAAAAGAATATGATCCGAATTCAAGCCTGCTGGGAATCGTAAAAAATTGAGAATGACAATTTTATTTTTCAAAGGCCTTGGTCCGGACAAGGCTTAGAGTTTGAATTTTGTCCGTTTTTATGGGAAGTCGTTTCCTGCAGCGGAAAGGATACTTTTTTTGCCAACTTTGCAAGATAATCTTGCTATACATCCGCTCTCAAAAGTGGATTACATGGCGTGTAAAAGATTGTCGACATCTGGCGCCATCTATTGGCAACCTATGTCTTTGAAAAATTTTTAAAAAAGGGGGGGGGTAACTACTTCGTGGAATACACTTCTGATTATATGCAAGTCTGGATTCAGGGACCTGGGTGGAATTGCAAAATATCTAAGATGTATAGGGAAATATTGTTACATACAGAAAGATTCTAGTTTAAAGTTTAAAAGGTTGAGATCCTCCTACGGACCTAACCAATATTGCCTGGTTTAAAACTACTTGTCTTTGTGCACCTTGTTTTTGGTATAGTAAATTGTAAAAGGAAATGTTTTAAGTAGATCCTCTTTAGAATCCAAGCTTTATCCCCCCCCCACTCCTTAACCCAACTGAAATGATAAATGGGATGGTTGACCAACGTCTTTAAAAGGGCTAACTCGAGCTGTTACGAAACGATACCGTTTTCCATTTTATTGGAATTTTTTTTTTTTTTTGTGGCACCCAGCTTCAAATCTTCTCCGGTACTAAAATTTCAAACGGCTACCGGTATAGTTTGTTCATCGTATTTCAAGTAATAAGTACAAAGCTATAATGCAGTCCAAAGCATATTACTCAATTGGCTTTATGTTGATGCCCCCATTCAGTATAACTTCATTGCTTGTATTGAAATGAACGCATATACGGATAGTCTTATTACCAATCCTCTTCCCCTTTTTGAAGTAGATAGACATTGAATAAAATAAGACTTTGGGTAAGATTTTGATCGAGGGAGACGCTACTAAGTTAACTCCAATTGTTTGAATTAACCCTTGGTGACTGTCTATTTGTTAGTATACACTAGCTGCGCATGCTCTGAAATTAAAATTTTTGCATTGTGGTTTGAAAACACCTGTGTAAATTTTGGTTTATGTCGGTGCGGCCATCTTGGAAAATGATGACCCCCCCTTGGGTGTTTGTACTTTTATCTTTCCTCTACCTAAGTCTTCAAAATCTAAGTAGTTAGCCCCTCGGTTTCTCGCAACTGTCTGACAGTCTAGCGAGAATTTTTTTTTTTAAAAAAATCCTTGCAGCATAAAAATGGTAAAATACAAACAGTGAACGAAAGAGTCTATCTTATCATATAGTTTTGATTTTGTTTTCTGTATGCCTCTTTGAGATGGCAATCATCATGGGGATATTTTTACCAAATATCATAACGTGATGATGGGCCAACTAAAATGGAAATATATACTTTGAGAATATTTCAAAATTTCTTGGAATTCAGTAGGGATGTTTTTGCTACACGATTTTATTTGATGTATCGTTGTCTATTTAGGTCTATTTTTTTTACAATAAAAGTCCTATTTTCGCAATAATAATATACCTGAAATAAATAGAAACTTTTTTGTAAGTTTTTATTAACGTTTTTGATAATATTATAATTTTCAATTTATAATTTCTGTAGCGATAGTTGATGTAACCCTATTAATATTTGACTATACTCTATAGTTATTTACAACTTTTAAAATATTTATACCAAACTTAATTAATAAATCTTTAATTAATACGTTGCTAAGTAAAATCAAATTTTTAATTACGCTACATTAATCCTCTTTAGATATAAAATCGCACGCGGAGCTAACGAGCTCCATAACCAGCACGTGTTATATTTTAAGATAAAAGTAAAATAAGCCGAAGTTATCAGATATATATTCCTTTTAAAATTCTCTGATTTTTTTTTCCGACCCCAACCTTATTGGCCAATTTGAAAACTCCCTGACTTCTCCAGACTTCAACATCGTAATCTATATCTATATAAATCAAAGTCCTGACTGACTGACAGACTGACTGATAATCAACGCCCAGAAAAAATCGCTTGCCCTAGAAGGCTGAAAATTTACAGGAACGTTACTCATAAGTAGTAGGTGCGTACTAAGAAATATTTTTTCCAATCCGCCGCCATCTTAAAAAATGCCACCCAGAAATGTAAAAAAAAAATCATCCCTATGCAACACAAGTCCGCGCGTTTCAACCGATTTCACAAATATTTAGTAATACACTGGTTTCCTTTAACCTATAGACGGGCTGAATGGTCTCGATTTGTTGCCATCTTTTTAAATGGCGACCAGAAATTTCCCTAGGATAATGGCGTGAAAAGTAAATGCATCCCTAGGGGCTGACGGGCAACGCCGTGCCTTCGCTCCTAGAGTGCTACAAAAATATTAGTCATCGCCCATTCTTTATATCATTTTGATGGAAGTTCTTATTACACGTGACCGACGCCCGCTGGTAACAGCTAGTAGATTTAATAACTTCCTTTTAATATAGTTTAAGCAGCGTCTTGAATGTTAAATAGAGAGGTCGCTGAAGGTATTAGTTGAAGCGGGAGTAAATACAAAATGGATAATATGGAGAATATCTGAGCCATCATCCAATAGATGAGACTCAAACTTTGGAGAGCTGCATGCTGGCTCCGTTAGGAATATAAGGTTTGAAAACCGGACTGACTTTATGGTATACCCGATATTGATTGCGGGCAGCCGCCGTGCCTGCCTTTGGGAAGATAATCCCTATTAGGCTAATGGAGAATTTCCCACCCTACCAAACGGTACCACCAACCGTACCAACCACCTTCACCTTCTCCTTCCACGGCACGTTTATCCTATTAGAAGACGCTTGCTTTAAATTCATCGGTTCCCTTTACGAGTTGGCAAACTATATCCGTTTAAGACTTTAAGAGAATATTGTTTGCTATAATCTCCATATGCTGGTTTCCTCAAATCCCGCTCATTCCTGCATATTATCCGCGCGCAAAACCATACCCTATTTTAATGATAATCTTGGAAACATAGCCTCGTACGTTAATAATACGATGTAAGTTTGTAACGCTTCACGATGCTAACGATTGGGAAATACTTTTTGGCATACTCAAAATCTTGTTGAGAAGCTATATCGTCCCCCTGTTCTCATGGGTAAGGCCACACCGAGGGGGTAGACGCTTTGGATCTCTATGTACACCTGAGTTCAAAAGAGTTCACCTTTGACAGTGCATTGAGTTCAAAGCCTTCGGAACTCACAGTTCAGCTTTGACAGTACATTGAGTTCAAGACATATTGTACACCTGAGTTCTCAAGTGTCTACCCCCTCGGGGCCACACCTATGGGAAGATTCTATGTTTTTGCGCATTCTTCTGCGCATGAGTTAGCCGCGTAGAGTGAGAGATAGAGACGTGTTTAGTGCCTTCCTTGTTTGCCTATAGTTCCTAGCATCAGAGAGACAGAGTCGTGTTTATAAGTCCCTCACTTTTTTAAACAACTATCATGTGACGCGTATACGGTTTGCGCCGAGGAGATGCGCATAAGAGCGTTATTTACTTCCCTCTTTTCTAAGTAAGCCCCGCCCTTGGAAACATTTATACGAAAAGATTGGTTGGGAGATGTTTAGTGGGAACTTACAGATATATAAACCTATGCTCCCTTATGTTATTGAATTGCAGCTTGAATTTAAAGTTGTTAATTTCAGCGTACCATAAATTTCAATATGAATTAATTTACGTATTCAAGTGCACTGTGTGTGTTATGTTACGTACCAGAAACGTAACGTAACTTTGTCTTCAATATATAACCAACTCTTTTAGTTCATAATGGTCCCGATGGTCCCTTTAATAAGACCTAAACCGCTTAGGGACAACTGAGCACTCACTACAACTCTATAAGTAAAATGAGAAAACGTTTGCTGCGAGGTCTTCTGGGATATGAAACAAGCTTAGGGAATGCTCGCTCTAGAGTGCTAAAGGGAATGGAGTTGTCTCTGACGTACGTTAACTTACTCGGGAGGTAATAATCAAACGAAAGAGTCCTTAAAGTGCCTTGGTACTATACCTTTTTCTTTCCTTCTTCGAACCTTTCTTAGAAAACTCTCTTTTCAATCCTTAGTGTAGTGCAATTAGCTTAAGTGAGTTTCCGCTTTGATCTTGAAGTTCATTTTTGATTGGCTTAAATTATCCTAGTAGAAGTATTTAAAACTTTTCGTTTAAGGATTATTAACCCTTGCAGCGATAGGGTTCAAGGCCAACTGAAAACCTGGCATCGCACCATGGGAAGACTTTTAAAGAACGAAACCTATCAACTTATTAACTTATACATCAATTATTTAACGTATGACCTCATAGCTTGTTATATTTGGACGGTAATAGCCTGAAGTATAATCCAGCGCTAAACAACAAGATAAGGAATTCGTTCTGTCTAATGATCCGTGCTGTTAATACTCCATTCTGAAACCATTATTACTATAATACAACTCTATTTTACTGTATGCTGAAGCTTAAACATTGGTGTTCCGATCATAAGCATATTTTGTAAGTGAGACTGGCCCAATTCATTGTTAACCATTTGTTAATACAAGCGCGAGAGAGCAAAAGACTTATGGTTGGACCTATTAAACTGGGCGGACAAAGAACAACTATACAAATACCTTTTGGACATCGTTACAAAGAACAGCCTGCCTTAGTGCATGGGATTTGTCTTTAAGCAAAGATGTGTCTACTGGTATCTATATATGTCTTTCTTCTGTTCTAACCTACATATACAACGTTAGTTTCGCTCACACGGACCCAAGAAAATGTTGGAAATAACAACATTCTTTGTTTTTCTCCAGCAACTATGTTTTTTTAACCCCTGGAGCCATCATTGTGCCTGAATATATTGGTCTGATACCCACTAAAATTCAAAGCAGCTTTCGTTAACCTTTGCAGCTCACTTTAGTAAGTTATTTACACATTTACCTTTGATGTTTCAATGGTATATATGAAATAAGCAAAGTGGCATAGCGAACTAATTCCCCCAAGGCGTTCGTAATGTTGTTACCTTCTTGATTTTTGTTCTTAGTTCTGCGAGAAAGATCTCTAAGCGTAGGCCTATAAGAAGAAATTGCAGACGCGGTCCCAGACCGAGGCTCAATGTCCTAGATGAAGCCATCTATATAAGGGAAGTGACCACTTTTTGCGATCTGCTGGGTTGTTTTCTGCCAACTATAGGAATGTAAGATGGCTTTTTCCCCCATCCCTACTTCTTCCATATCCACCCCCGCCTTCCTGATCCCTTTTGCTGGCCTAGCCTTCTTTAATATAAGTATCAGTTCGAGCCTAATGGTGCGCTACAAAAGATAAAGGAAGCCAACATTCCTTCTGCTGAAGAATACCTTCAATTCTCTCTACTATAGGCTAACCCCTTGAGTTTAGTTGCAACAACCAAGCATGTTTTAGGGGTTAATCCCTACAGAAATACGATGTTTTCGCTATCAGAAGACTGCCTATGGATGCTCTGACCATATTTTTCTCTTTTGGATATGCTATGGTATGGCCTTTATTGCCGTCTTCATTGTTCCTTGATTTAAATGGTTTTGGAATTCGTTCGTACGATTATGCCATCAAAATGCATGTGTAATTATATACCTAACCATTTTTGCCCTATAACCTATAAGTATTGGTCTGCCGTTGAGGCCTATTTTGTATTAAATAAAGACTGTTGCGCCATCTATCTTTAAAGATTTCTCCTCTAAATCAAACCAAACCGATTAAATTCTGGCTTACTGTGATTCCCCTTCTTGTTGAGATAGAGGTCAAAACAGGCCGTGATTTCTATTTCCGCCAAGTTCACCACAAGGAGACTCCCCTCTAACTTTCCTTTTTATAAACCAAATACCCTTTCGATTAATACTTATGGAGTGTATTGGGTTACTGTATGTAAATACTAAAATATATTGTCGTCATAGTTCTGAAGGTAATAACCTAACCATTTCTTCTGGAAGTCTTTAGGTTGGTTCCTTTTAAGTTCTGTTCCACGGCGTCTCTTTTTCTTTTTGTAAAATATTTTTTTCAGGGTAATATCTTTTGCTTTTTCTATCTTTTACAAAAATTTGAAGGTTCTTATAGTAGGATTTTTGGCAAATAAAAATATTCCGGAGTGCACCCGCGGCCTCCCTTGGCCTGCACTTCTTTCGTCACACTCTGTTCTATCTCGCGATTGTTTTTGGACCATCGATTTTCAGTAGAGAGAGAAAGAAAAAAAAAGATATTATCAAATATTTTTTTTAAGGTAAAAACGTTTCTTTTTGTCTCTGTGTGCTTATGGTACAGTGAGCCAAGCTATATAAGTTCCTCTCGAGGGGTCAAGTACTTACAGTTAAACAAGTGCTAGTACTTAAAACATAGTCTATTGTATGTTTTACAATAGATAAGTAGCTAGCTATGCCCACAAGGTAATAATGAAACTCCAAGGGAATAACTTGCAACGTGTGTCGAATTCTCTCTGTCTAACGTCTGATCTTGAGTGTTTAACAGCGCCATCTAGTGTCCGCCGCGGAGTTTGGAATGGCGTTTATGTGTTGCTTTAAGTCGTGTTTACAATTTTTAATTAATGATCACATGATTGTATGGGTTTCTCTTCTAACAGATTTTGAACAAGAGATGGCGCTATTTACCTTCCCCTTTATTAAATTTAATTTAGAATAATCCCCTAATAGAATCTCCCTTCTACTGTTACATAAATCCAATCTAGGTAGCTATTTGTATAAATTGTCCGACCTTTCGGTATGGCAGAGTACACCAGCTCCCCCTTTCCCTCAAATCTTCCCCATCGTGACGACAGCAATCCGGGGATTTGGATTTGGTTGGTTCCCTATAGCTCTTACGTCACTCTTATTTTATTCGAGATGACACGGCGGTTTTTCTTTTTCCATATTTTTCTCATGATATTATTCATAAATCGCTCTGTTTCGATATATTTCCTCAATTTTTCAACATTTTAAAATCTCGGATGCAACCGTCGGTTGTTTTCCAAGTATTTTTTATATAGGATTTGATACGCACTTTCAAATTTGAAAGTCCAAGAGGTTTTATTTCCGGAACCGAATGTTGCGTAAAACTTATATTTTTAGTATGGGAAGTAACAAAAGTCCATTACTTTATGGATTAAAGTAATGGACTTTTGGTAGTAAAAATTCATATTCGAAGAGGATTTTCTTTAAATAGAATCTATGACGTTTCATCTACGTACGTCACTCTATCTTAATTCTTCAAACATTATCGTAAATTTTAAGAATCGTATCTTAGTAATTGGCACCTCTTTAAAACTAATTTAAGTAATTAATACTCCTAATTACTCAATAAAATTAATTAATGAAACAACTTAACGTGCACCCAGTGTTAAGGAATCAGTCAAGAAAATGTTCTTACCTACAAAAGACAAAGAAAAAAGAAAATATATTAATCACATATTAAAATTAATAGGTTATTAACAACTACCCATTACCATAACCCTATAACACTCTCATAAGTAAGAGTCTGCCATAAGGGCAATGCTTGACAAAATAAAAGACTACAGCGCCATCTATTTTTATAAGTTTCTGCTTCAAACCAACAGAAACAGAGAAGCATGACCTACTGTGATTTTGAAAAGTGCTGCAACGTTTAGAGCTAAAATATCACAATCACAGTAGGCAATCATGGTTTTTTGTTTTCCGAAGCAAACCCACCAGTCCACCACTAGCAGACGCCCCTATACGAGAAATAAAGGACGCATGCTCGTATAGCAAATATCCTTGGACCTGTCCCATACTTAGGAGAATATTATAGAGTTATGGATTTGTTACTTTGGGTAGTTTAAAAGAAGTAAATAGAGTTTATATTGCATTTAGAAAAAAAATATATATGTAATATTTTTCAAAGATGGTTTTGGCAAGTAAACCCCGGCAGGCAATTCCTTTTATAAAATCACTAAAAACGAGCCTAAATTGGTTCTCTTTTCATATCCCAGTGATTTTTTGACACCTGCACCTTCTTCACACACACTCCTTTTTTACCCTGGAGCTTTTATTGGCACGTGACAACGAACTAAAAAAAGTAGCAGACGACAGACCACCTTTCGAAACCGTTTTTGGAATTCAAGAACCCTTAACACGTATATAGCTTCAGAACTTGTTAAAAAATGAAAGTCTTTTCATACAACCGATATATAAAGTTACAAAAGTTAAAACTTTTATCCCAAAACATGAAAAAATATGAAGTTTAGAAAAAAAATTTTCAAGAAGATCCATCCAAGGATATTTCTTAAATAGGAGATTGTCCGTTCATCTTTGCCAACAGGCAAATAGTTAGGTACTATAGTTGGGAACGTTTTTAAAGGACAAGTTTCATCATGATGATAAGCATCACTTAAATCTTATCTCTGCAGATCAATGCAGGAGAAATATTTTCAAAAACCTGGTCTCTTCTTGCTACTCTGACACCATCTCCTCTAGGCAATTTACTTCTAGCCTAAAACCAATTTATGTCTAGATACATTTCATACAGTATTGCCTGAAACTTTAAAATTCTTTCTAAGCCTTGGTGGTAGTGCCAGTTATATGATTTAAAGCGTTGTAGAGAATCTAGAGCTATTTTATGGTATAAACGAGATCAAAATATGAAGTCTAAGAAAACAGAGCGTATATAAACTTCACACAGTTTCTCTGTAAATTTAAAATTAGGCTTAACTCATACAAGTTCTTGTTAGATTAGGCTTAACTCATACAAGTTCTTGTGAGATTAGGCAGTTATTTTAGGCTTACGAATTAACAGTAGCTAAGGTTGCTACACAGTTTCTTGAAACTCTGAAATATATACAAAAGGAAACTAAAACTGAGTAGTTCCATGCTTCGAAGCTGGGTCCTATAGAAAAGTAGATGAATACACTTCTAGCGAGATTTCTTATTTTGAAAGATGTTCAGTAAAAGGATAAGGCCCTTGGATAAATATGGTTCACTATAAAGCTAAACAAATCCCATGACGAAACCAGTATGGACCGCCAAAGGCGTCAAAGATTCCGCCATACTACAAAAATATATATACAATTTTTATTCGAATGGTTTTTTTTTGGTCCGAGATGGTAAAGGTTATCGTTGCCAGAGTGTTTTAACGATTTTTGGAATTTTTTTTTTTCGTTTTTTCTTATCTGTTTTTACTGGAAATGGATGGAGAAGGAAGGAGAGATGAGTCCTGGGTCCAAAGAATGTCCTTCCCGCGACATCCTTCGATTTGCTTTAGGACATGACATCGTTTTCTTACGTTTTCACTTTTTATGGGGGACGTGTTGGTTAATGAAATATGAAGATACTTATGAGTTCCCGTTTTCGTGTTAATGTTAGAAATTGCAAAGTTTGTTTTGCTTCGGTATAGTCATAGGTAAATATAACAGAGTGATCGTAACGTTGCATCTGAGGTAACGAAACCTATTTACCGCCCTAATTTACTAAATTTACTAAAAGATAACTGCATAGTAATATTAGAGTAGAGTGATCACTGATTGGTCAGAAACTACTAGTAGTGAATGAGGAAGTGGTCGAGACTTGGGGGAGGGTTGGTGTACGTCACAAACACATCATAAGAGGCTTTCATTAACCTCCCATGGTGTACTTAGCTCACATTCTAAATTATTATTTCTATTCTCATTTGGAAATACTGAGACCTTACCACACGCAGATACTATGAAAGCAACTTATACCTTTCTGTTTTTACGGGGACCCGAGGAGTCAGAAATCACACGAAAAAAAATTCTTAATAACGTTTCAAAACTGCAAAACCTGACTTTCTAGGCAACGTTGAGATGACTACTCTTAGAAAGAAAGAGAGGTCTTTTCTTCTAGTTTCTGCTCAAAGCGAACTAACAGGATCCGATAATGGCCAAGATATTTTTCATCCCAGCTTTTTTGGAGAATGTCTTCCAAGTTTTTTTTCCAAAAGTTTTTTTTTAAAAGAAAGATTTTACTGAAAATGAGTTCCTAGAGCTTGCTCGGTATCTTCTCTAGATGATTTGACTTCTCAGTCTATGAACCTATCTGTGAAGTCGAACCACCTGTAGTTAATAACGTTGTCAGCTTTTGGATAGTGTATCATTCTCTAGTGATTTCTATTCGCCGATAATGATTGTGAATTGATATATTTTTGGGTGTATATACTATATATTTTTTTGAGATCGTGCATGCATGGAACTGTGGAGAACTTTGACCTCTTCATGGTTCAATTCATGATTAGTTTTTATTTAAGTTCCTATATATATTTTTTTGGGATTGTGGGTAAAAGGTGAATAGGCAATTGCGACAGGTAATTTATTTTTAAAAATGGGCGAGTGTCATTTTATTGTTGCGAGGGAAAGTAACACAAGATGGCGCCCCCGCCCATGTTGTGTTTGCTTGTCTTCAGGAATTAATGAAGTGGTCTATTGCTGACTATAAACTTAGTTCGTAAAAATATACGCAACCATCAAAATCCTATTCAGTTTCGGCCTGTCAAACACTACTTACATCAACAACGTAACTCTAATAAGAGTCCTATTACATCCTTTACAATTTTATAGCGTAGTGATTTTTATGAAAAGGTATTTAAGTTATTTAATGAGCGTTTTAAGAGAAAAGGGGGGGGGAGTCACTAGATACCTAGTAAAAGTAATCGCTCCCATGAACCCGAATGCAAGCTGCTAAGCCTTGGCTATAGCTACCCCTGTAGGCGCGTATACGTTCCTCGCGTCACCAGTCAAGGAAAGCGTGAAAAGGCGCGCAACATTGGTTGAATAACTCTCGCTCTGTGCCGGTGAGCAGTTTCGCACAATGAAACGCACTGTCATATATAGTCAAGGAAGCCAAGGCCCATACTGCTATTTATCTATCAGAAAGGAATACAGGGGGTTACTTCGTGTACGTTTAGATGTAGATTACTGGAAGTAGAAACATTTCAAGTGAAGAGATACGCGTGTCTCAGTTTTTGGTACCTGCGCTGTAGGGTTTTGTATCACGATTCACGAGAGTGCGCAAAGACGGGGATACTGAGAGGGGGAACCTACCAAATGGCACGGTTACGTCATGCAACGTCACGTTAAGTTCCTCGCATGCTAAATAACAAAATGGGCAGGGGTTGGAGCTAAGACTCAATAGGGAGCTAACAGTTCTGACCCTGAAACGATGGTCACACCCTTTTCTATCTCTTACTGGAGTTTCATCCCCCCTAACGGTTGGAAACAGTATTCAACGCGCAAAAATAAATTCCAACCAGAGAGGGGGGTACTGCGTGACGTCAGACTATCTCTTCCCCCTAGCCAGTTGTTAGCTCCCTATTGTTAATCGTCTCTTTTCCTATAGGATAAGTCTGTTACTTCGTGTAACAGACTTCTGATGAATATAGGAAGGTTACGTATTGCGGGGGAGGGTGAGTGAGAATGGGTGGATATGCCAGGAATTCAAATAAAATTACACAAAAGCTCGCGTCCTGGACGGTGAATATTGTACAGGAAAGGCGGCATTCCTTTTCTATAGTGGGTATCCATTAACGCGCCCTTTTGAGCAGAGAGTAGTGCGTAGTGTGTACACCATCGGGGGGAAAAGGAGAGATAGAATGGGTTTACTATCGCCCGAATTCGAGCTTGCGAATCCAAAACGCGTATCTCCTCCCTGTGTGTGTAGCCTATACCTTGTACCCTGATAAAAACGTTTTATGAACAAGGGAATCAAGACCTATCAAAACATCGGACCAATATAAGATTTAATTTGAACTTCGTATTACTATTACTAAAGAGTTCCAGCATAAGTTTATAAGTGATATGTTCCTTCCATAAGTATGACGACACTTATTATACTTCGTAATGCTACTGAGAGTCTTACATCTCGAGATAACTAGTTCGAGTGAACGACGGAAGCGACGTGAATTGAAGTCCTACACTCGGTGGTTAATTTTGCAGGACTTAATTCCATCTAGGTCCTATTTAGTCTGCATTACTAAGCCTTTGACAGCGCCCCAGTCACCCTGAGGCGTTGTCGCTTTACCCTGAATCTACGACCTATCTCACTCACTTCATGACAAGCTCCAGTTTCTAAGTTACCAGAGATTAACAAACTTATGGATTACATATCTTATGAACTTATGGTTTCATGAAAGAAAAATAAAATTTGAGTGTCCTTGAACATCCATCCAATAAACCTCGTACACCTATTATTATTATCATGGGTACAATTTAACAAAAACACCGTAGCTAGGCGAAACCGTATATTATTTGGCTTATGGGAGGAGCTGGTGGAAACCTTATAAAAATTCGTTCCCGGTACTCGACGCGAGATGTACCCAAGTGTACCACCGTGGGCGCCCGCTCATATCACAACTGAATTCTGTCTCTATATACAGTCTAAATGACTCAGGGAGTCGCTGGGTTCAGCCTGTAAACCCTGCTGCAATACGGCACCGTACCGAATTTTCACCGGTTGGTTCTGCCGTGGGTAATCTAGCTAGGGTGGAGTGTAACTTCGCGGGGCGAGATGGTGCTTTATATCAAGGGAATGGACACTTCTTTTGCATACTTAATTTCTATGTATGTTATAACCATTTTGAAACACACCATTGCGTGGAAACTGTTCCACCGTTCCGCATGTATGTTTTATAAACGCGTATGCCATGTGTCAAATTTGTGTTTTACCCAACCAATGGCCTCTAAGTTTTTAAAACGATAGTACCATCGTCCTGTTGCTATAGTTACAGCGTCGCACGCTTTCTGGAGGATACGTCATATACCCATGGAATTTTCCTTTTTAAATTAAACGCAAGAAGCCTTTGTGTCACGTGACCTATGCTATTTTCCCATAGAACTAACCAAAGCGGTACCAAACATGGCCGCCCACTGCCAAAGCCATAAGCCAAGCCAGAGACGATTACCTAGGCACTGACGTCACAACTGAGATAGCTCTATAGAGTGCTGTCAGATGCGCCGGTGTGACGTCACCCATGCTGTTTTCCCATAAAGAAAAAACGGTAACTGTCATGGCCGCCCATTGCTAAAGGCAGACTCGTGACGTTTAACCTTGAATCTGACGTCACAACTGACAGCACTCTATAGAGAGCTTTCAGATGGGATAGTAGTACGTCACACCCTCCCAAATCTTACCGCTGTTCAGGTAGCCATATTGGGTGGTCTCAACTTCATTCCTGCTTTAAACCCACCAATATGGCAGCGTAAATTATGTCATGATGAGTCTCCAACTGAAAGCTCTCTATAGTCCTAGATTTAGACACTGGTTAAGACGTATTATAAACTTAGTAGACATTATATATACTTATGATAACACCTAACTGAGAAACGAAGCAGGGAGTCTTACGTCTTTTATTAGTTTCTGTCAAAAAAGTTAGCAACTATAGCAGACTTGGGGGGAAACTATACGCCGTTTACAAAAGCCATAGCTATATCCATGTTGGCTCTTTTTTAGGCTAACAGATTTTTTGGAGCGCTTTAGCAGCTGGCGTTCGTACGTTCCGTCAAGCTTCTTCCTCTTCATCTTCTCTCTCCCGAAGTCCCCGCCGCTTCTCTATTTTCCCTCGACAAGCAGCCAACTATGGCTAATCAGTGACATTTGGGGAACCCCGCGAACCATCCGCCAATAACGCTTTTAAAACGTTCAAAAAAGAAATATCTTGCCGCGTTCCCGGGTTTATTGGTCTGATAAGTTAATAATAATAATAATAATAATAATATTTATTTCGCAAAAGTAATTCGCTGGCAACCACAGAGGCAAGCCTATATGTGGTGGTTACCGGGACAACACGAGACAACAATAAAGAGAACCATACAGAAAAAAAAAAAAAAAAAAAAGCTGGAAGGCTTGACTTTATTCCAGATCACGTGATAGATCCTTATTTAATTTAGCACGATTAATTTTGAAATTCAAAAACAAAGGCTTAACGAGTATTAAAGTACGCCTAAAGCACGTGATATTTCATGTTGTAAAAGCGCGCGGAATCAAACAAAATTCAAACTAGGCTTAACAATTATAAGTTGAAAAAGAGCCCCGAGCTTCTGCTTATTATTTTTAACTTTTAACCCTTATGCAATTCTTCTATTTTTGATTAAACTCTATTAATTTAGGCTTAACAAATATTCCAAATTAATTAATTGGGCTACCAATCGTTGTAATAACCGCAACTACTACAACAAATTTTATATGCTAAAAAAGCTATTCCGTACTACCGACCGTATTCGAAAGAAACCACGTGACACTACACTACACTACACTACCCTACCAATTGTTAAAATTTCAAAATTTTAAAACCAAGGCTTAAGGTAAATTAATCATAACATTCTTCGCGGGTTTCAATATGGCTCGCTCGTCTTGTTTCTATATTATATAGAACGGAGTCGAGATGGGTGCAGTGTACGCCCTCTGATTTCTTTTCTCCCGCACTTTTCCTCTCTCTCTCTTGGTTCCTCGATAATCTGTCTCAACTGTTCACTTCATTTCTCTTCCGTTCGTCCCCGTTTAATAACAAGTACCTTAAACGCTTGACGCCTTTGCCGGGCCGAGTTCTTTCAAATTTCATTTGGCCCATCAAGTCAAAACTATTCCCTCTCTGTCCCAATAGAATTATATCTAGATCCAAGTCCCTAGCTCTCCCCTCTCCTTAAAAAAACCCACGCAAATACTCTCTTTTTCTCTTAATGTAATTATATTTTTACTTCACCATCCCGAGGACAACCTTTTCTCTCTCTCTCAGTCTCTGATGACTGGCTTTTCTGTCCTAACTGAGTGGTCCCTGACTTCTGTTCAAGGTGTACTTAAAAGGGGACCTTCAAGAAGTTTTAGGCCTATTTGTCTTTAGATGAGCTTCAAAATATCAGGAGTACATAAAAACCCGGGGGTTTTTATGTACTCCTGAAAATATTAATGAAACTCATTAAATATTACTTTGTCTTTATTATAATTATTTTTTTAACTGATTTTCAAAGTTGATAATATTAGACCTAAAATAGGCCAAAATGCGTAACGTGGCTTCTAAAATTTTATTCGCTTTAAAATTAGGCTCAAAATATTAATGAAACTCATCAAATATTACTTTGTCCTTATTTTTTTAACCGATTTTTAAAATTAGATCTAAAATATTGGAAAATAGGTCAAAATGCGTAATACATTATAGATACTGGTTTTTTAAACTATTTTCTGTTAAAAAAGTACTAAATTTCATTCTGAAAATTGTAACCAGCGAAGAAAGCGGTGGTTTTAAGCGCGGCGAAAAAATTAATTTAAATATGAAATTTTTATGGTTAATTATTTAATAAGGGTAAGGTAATTAATATCTCAAACTAATTTTAATTTTTAAATTAATTAACGACAAATAATAACGTCTAAAATTAATTATAATCTTAAATAATTTTTTTCTATGTCAATTTTTAGATTTGGAAGTTCAAAACTGGCACTTGAAGTACAACACTTGGTGGACTATTCTTGGATATGATTACGATTGGATAAGTCTTAATTATTATTATTTATTCACACAATTATGCCCAAGCCTCAAGGTGTCAACTTTATTTAACCTATCGCACAATTACCTAAACTATTTTGACCTATCCCTTAGATGATTTAAGTGCACCTTTAATGGTTATTTTTTGTCTCGTTTTCCGTGATACGTTTCATTAATGGAAATAACTGGTCTCGCTAGGGAGATTTGGGATTGGGACAACCAGCTAAGTGTTTCGTGTATACCGTTCTCATCAGAGAGGTTTTTCTCTGACACTTGGCGTGTGTGTACCGAACTCATTTCCATCAAGGGGGGTTTTGGCGCAAATTAATCGGGGGTATTTATACGCCAATGTGCGTGAAGTAGGTTACTTGAAGTATAGTCGCCCAAACGTTTGAAATAAACGTGAATACATAAAGGGGTAAAGAAAAAAGTAATCTAGCTTTGAAAGGAAATTGTGAAGTTGGTCTACTCGATCTACTGCAGTTCGAGGGGTCCGATATTTGTGCGAAATCTCTGAAAAAAATCATGAAATCTCTGACCAAATCACGAAATATTGTAGAAGAATCAACGAAGTCTTGGAAAAGTCCTGAAATCTCTGAAGAATAAACCGAAATTTCTTGATAAAACCCATAATCTTTAAAGATTTAACCAAAATCTCTTGACAAAACTCATAATCTCTGAAGAATTAACGAAATCTCTTGACAAAACCCTACAATCTTTAAAGATTTAAGCGAAATCTCTTGACAAAATCCAACAATCTTTAAAGATTTAACGAAATCTCTTGACAAAACCCCGTAATCTTTAAAGATTTAACGAAATCTCTTGACAAAACCCCATAATCTTTAAAGAATTAACCGAAATCTCTTGACAAAACCCCATAATCTTTAAAGAATTTACCAAAATCTCTTGATAAAACCCCATAATCTTCAAATATTTAACGAAATCTTTTACAAATTATTGAAATCTCTTTTAAATTCTGACAAAAAAAACAATCAGGAAACATTGGAAGAAATCGCGTTTGAGTAATGTTAGACCCCTCATTTGAACTTCTCTCATACTTTGAGTGCCTCCATCCTGAAGTTTTTAGAGATATGAAAATCTCCAAATATTTTTTTCCTTCCGGTTTTTTTTTTCTTGAGCTAAACCTTGTAAAGAGTCTCAGCAAAAAAAATCAAGCTAGGCCTAGGCCTAGAAAAAAAAAAAAAATACACGCATCTCGATCCCTTTTCTCATTTTCATAGAAAGATGAAACGAAAGAGATACTTCTTTGCTTTTGTTGAAGAAACAAAGCATCTCATCCTCTTTCTAGCAACTCTTCAAGCTCTTCTTCTTCGGTTACTTCCTTCCCCCCTAGTAAATACGCCATCTTGTTCCCCCCCTCCCCTTAGAGGTAGGTGTATGGTCTACGAAACAGTGTAATCCAGAAACCGTAAAAATCGTTGCTCATGCATCTTTGTAAATACGTATAATTACTGTCTTAAGTCTCGTGTAGATTTTCACAACAACGAAAATCGGTTGTAGAATTAGACAATTAGTTAAATCTATGATGATATAACTATACTATACTTGTCTGACCCCCAAGATGGCCACCAAAATTTAAAGTGACCTCTTACAGGGTTGGGTGTTATCAAGAAGCGATATCTATAGTTTACTAGGGAGAAGGTATAAGATGCCTAAGTATTCGCGAGTGCCATAGTCCCAGTCCCCCTTTCAAAATACAAGGGGGGACGTAAAAGGAGGCCGCCGGGCTATTTCGCTGCCTCTCCTCAGTCGGAAAATACAAGTAATTTTCGTTATCATTCGCGTCGCGCTGACGTGAGTTTTCAAGAACCAATGAGATGCTGGCTGGTTGTAATTTAGAGGCGGCAGGGATTAACCTACTACGTTTGGACTGGAGATAAAGAGCTAGAAATGCGGATGAATGAATTTATACCTTCTCCCTAATAAACTAGATATCACTTCTTGGTTAAATCTATGATGATATAACTATACTATACTTTTCTGACCCCCAAGATGGCCGTCGTGGTTTAACACCAAAATTTGAAGTGACCTCCTACTACAGGGCTTAGTGTTATGAATCGGTAATATTAGGAATAAATACAGCTTATAGGATTGTGGTATAAAATCTAGGCCTAACCCTAAATATTAAAAATCTAGAATAACTGTATTCCACTTCGTGCTGGTAGATGATATAACGTTTCGATTGAATGAAAATGATGGCGTGCGCTGCTGAGGGAGCCCAAAAAGAAGAATGGGTATTCCATTTAAGTAACGTTTTTAGTCACATGGGACGCGAAAAGGAAATCGCAGAGAAAATGTTCGGAATGATTCTATAGGGACGCCAAATGAAATAAGAAAGGATGATCCTTTTTGCTTCTTCCTCAGTTCGGAATCTTCTACCCTATATCTTTTTATTATGTATTAGAATCCAACCTTAGAGAGGGTTTATATATTTTATATATCATAAAAATAGGGTATTTTTATTGAGAAAAGTAGCGAAATTCAAGGCGCGCCTTTGCTATACTAATAGTTGTAATGTATTCATGATAGCATAAGTTTATAAGTGATATGTTCTTTCCATAAGTATGACACGCTTCGTAGTGCTACTGAGAGACTCAGCTCGAGATAACTAGTTCGAGTGAACGACTGAGGCGACTTGATTGAAGTCCTACACTCGGTGGTTAATTAATTTTTCAGGACTTCCATTTAGGCCTAGTTAATATTTAGTCTGCATTACTAAGCCTTTGACAGCACCCCAGTCACCAGGCGTCCCTCGCTTTACTCTGAATCCATGACCTACCTCATTCAATCACTTCATGACTAGCTCCAGTTTCTTAGTTACCAGTGACAAACTTATGGAATGAACATTATCTTATGAAATTATGATTATACTAGGTAACTTAGTTAATATGTTCCATAAGTAAATTAAGGCTTGTAATAAGTCGTCGTAAACATCATGGGGTGGGAATTCAAATTTCTAAACCATTCTGTACGTTAAGTTACTATACTAGGACAGGAATTTAATGCAATTACCAAGTACGCGCGTTAACGCGAAAGTTTTCGTTGTCGGAGACTCGGAAATGACACTTTACGACCATATAATAAAAGTATGTGTCCATAAAAAGAAACTTGCGACGGACGACGCGCATAGTTTAGGAAGTTGTTCGTCCAACATCTAATTTCTTTATTTTTTGTGGTCACGAGCCCAGATAAAATTATGACCGTCGTTTCGACGTACTTTTTCATCAACCAAGAATGTTAT
The DNA here is from genome assembly GCA_019434445.1 of Phalangium opilio. Taxonomy (NCBI): domain Eukaryota; kingdom Metazoa; phylum Arthropoda; class Arachnida; order Opiliones; family Phalangiidae; genus Phalangium; species Phalangium opilio. The sequence goes on along the minus strand of JAEQBA010003416.1, from coordinate 21,136 downwards.
TTCGTTATATATATATATATATATATATCAGTTATGCGATTAAATCAGGGCCGTAATACGCAGAAATTATGTAAGAAGTTTAGCTACGTGTATCTTGGGCCGTTTTAAAAATACAAGTTGCATGCATCAGCTATTTCTACCAGGAAAAATAAATGTAGACCGGTTAGTATGGTTATTCCTATTGAACGCATTATTCGACTGTTCCCGAAGGAGCTTAGGTTCCCTGGTATAGGGCTAATGGTGCATTGGAATTCTTACTGCAACCTAAATCAATTGATTTTAAACCTTTTTATTTTTTTGTAACCTTTTATGGGACGTAGCGTGTTCAAAGAAACGATATTTTATCAGAATAGCTCCTCCTAGTTCTAGTAACCTTTTAAATTTACCGTCTTCCATGCAAGCTAGCCTTCCCTTAAATATCCCTTTTGTAAAATTACGGAACTTCCGTGGGGATATTCACTGTTTAGGGGGTCTCCCTTGCCCCACTCAAAATGGTCATAGAAGTAGAACACTTTCGACTCAAAATTGCTTGCCCCACTGTACTTCGGCACTATAATTACCCTTTATGGAACACCCTGACCCTGTATGTTGTTATTTACATGGATAGTTAGGTACAAGGGAGTGAATAGCACCTCGAGGGGGGGGGAAGAGACATTACGTAGTAGTTTTCAGAGACCGTCGTCGTCAGTAGTAGTTCAAGATTTTCGTTTTCGTGTCCGTAGAAAGTTGCAGGAAAAATCCATCGAATATAAAAAATGCTACCGGATTGAACGGAAGAATGGACCTTGACGAATGACCGGCGAATCCCGCCCGTCTGCCCCGGGGGGGGGGAGGTTAGGGGAATATAGAAGAAAATGGCTGGCGTGCGTACCAACCAGCTAGCTATAGGACCATCCAGGAAAAGAAGCGACTTTAGTCGTCTTGGACGAACCATTTTTTATCGGAAGAAACACGCGAAAAATAGCGAGAAAGCGCGGAGAAGACAGGATACCGTTTCCGGGACCCGTTCCAGTCTATACGGTGGTATGTTTGGCGTTGGGATACACTGCGGACAAGAGGGGACAGTTGACGCGGTCACTACCACCCAACTATTCTAAAAACGAAAATGTCATTTGCTTTCCTCCCACTCCTTCACCTTCAGGGACAAAACAGTCGGGGATGTTGACTTATGAATCTTTTTAGTCCATGGACTCTGTAAGAGAGAGATCAGGTCCAAATTGGACTGGAAATGGCACATGCAGAGGAGTTATGTTCAAGACATTCTTAAAATAGATAATACGTAGTTTACAGACTAGGATTCATACCATTTACACAATTGAGGCCTGGCTTCTGACTCCACCAGTGAGTCAGGCCTAGCTCCTTGGGCAACACCTGAAGCTTGGCCTCCTTGTGTAAATGGTATTAATCCTCCTAGTCTGTAAACTATGCATAACAATCATTTAAGTATCTATTGAAAACGTTTTCTAACGTGTAAACCTCGGTACAAGGAAAGTAGAGATCACAAAAACAGGAACGAATAACAGTCTTAAACACATCTTTTTATTTATTTTTTTTTCTTAACCCTAAAATAGAAATCTATCGTAGAATCACTTAGATGTCAATCCAAATATATATACAGGGAAATAAATATACTATATAAAGACCTCCGTTTGATCTATCCCAATACTCAACAAAGCCCTTTGTTCCTGTATACTGAATATTTTTCGCTATATGGCCTTTACGAGGAAGTAAACTTTGAAAATTCTTTGCCATTCAAATTTTATTTAAAAAAAATAAATAACTTCTTCATGGGTACTGCGAGTTAAAAATAACCATACATCACAAATAAATATGAAAAACTAACTAGATTCTAGAATAAAAAGGTTACCAAACTCAAACTGTTGATGATAAAAACACGAGGGTCTAACCACTATTGGTAACCATAGTTTTGTTACAAAAAGGGGACATTTGGACTGTTCTATCTTGTTCTATCTGCAACTGCAATCTCTTTGAAATAAAAAAAATATTTCTTTTATTTGCATAAATTTTAGCTTAAATTAAGAAAAACAAGATGATTTCAAATTAAGTCAAGTTGAAATATGTAAAGCAAAACAGATAAAAAAAGTGAAGTGGATTTCGGCATACATATATATAAAAGCTAAAATTAGCATATAAATAAAAGGTGCATTAATTAGCATTCTAATAATTACTCGGTCTCTAGCTGTCCATTAAAAAACCTTTTATTTTTGCTTTCTCTCAAAAGTTCTCTCTCTGCGCTAATTGCCATTAACTCCGTCCCCACCTTTTTGGATTCAAATGCTCATGGTTATTTAACAGACTGGTTATTATACTGCATACTTTCGTTGAAAACTTGAACCAGGTAAAATCATCTTACTCTCAATTTTTACCTTCGCGTTGTCCTTAACCTGACTCTCAAAAAACAACGTGGTTGAAAAACATTCCAACAACTTTTTTGTGATCATTATCTATTTTAATGCTCGGTCTTCCCACTTCTTTACTTCGGTTGTGATGAAATTGTGGTTTGAAAAAATTACGTTTGTTTTTTAATTGGGATTCCAAAGATAAGACTTCTCGAGCACTAAGGCATTAATAGAGAGTTTAAGATATTGGCGGGAAAGCTTTGGCGCGCGCTGGCTCTATGGCACGAGATCTTTCAAATTTGGCGGGAAAGCTTTGGCGCGCGCTGGCTCTATGGCACGAGATCTTTCAAATTTGGCGGGAAAACGTGCACGTGCGCTCGCGCTCTATAGCACGAGATCTTTCAAATTTGGCGCGAATAAAATTATTACACGCACGTGCATATTTTAAATTTAAAGAAGGAAAAATTTAGCGCGTGAAAAAATTTCTTAAACTGTCTAACGCGCATTTCAAGAAACGCCAGTACAATAATATAATAGTACCAGATACTAATTACGTACGTAGCTTTGTATGAATTCTTTCTTTTTTTCTTTTTTGGTTCTTGATTTGAGGGGGAGAAAAAGGGTATATATTTTATAATTGGTACTCTACCGACGGTAAGGTGATCTCAACCTGTTTTTTCCCAACGAATATGTTTCACTGTCTCGATCGACGCTGTGAGAAAATTATTCGTTATTCTTTAATTAACAGGAGAGAAAAAAACGTTAAAAGTCATTTTAGTTTTCATTTAATTTCTTTTTTTTTCTTTAAGAATGGTTAAAAATTTGTTATAAATTGTCAGATTTTTTTTATTTCTGAATGATAAGTTTCCTTATGGGTAAATTTTTACACTGGTTACTAAGCGTTTTACGTCATTTGTTTTTAATTGGAAAATGGTTAAATTTTTAACTATTTTTAATGTATCGAACAAATAATTCTACATCAACAATAACCTTTGCTTCTAAATGCCATGAAAATACATTGATAAGCGCCATGTACCTGCAACGTAACAAGCGTTACAAACAGACAGATTGAGGAGTTATTTTCAGACAGACGGACAAAGTAGTTGCGTATTTACAATATTTAGTTCAACGATATCTCCGTTATACTACTAAATTGTAAATTTGAGAGTGGCATTTCTACTTTAATGCTAACGACCTTAGTATAATAGTACGTTTTACCAGTCAACCTTTGACCCTGGCTTTATTTGTTTACTTATTTATTTGTTTATTTATTCAAAGTCTGGTATCCTTATAACTTGCTTTCGTAAATTAGGAATAATAAATTACAGACTTTAATTACTAATACCAGAAGTGAGATGAGACTAGAAGTGAAGGGCTCTAGCATTGGTAATAGATCCTGGCATTAGTGAACAAATTCGAGGATTTTATGCCGCTTCCCACGCGCCTACACTACTGAGAAAAAAATTGGTCGAGTTCCAAAAACATTTCCTACCCCCTTCCCCTCAACCTAAAGCGGCCGAACACGGACGCGGCTCCTTGAATCTAGTTCGGCCGTCTACCACCGCGAGCGTCTCACGTTTTGGAGGGGAAATTCTGAAACCGCCACTAGAGGGCCAACCGTTGGTGTGTTATCAAGAATATTCACTTTCGCCGAGTGAAGAATTTGGTTAGCTCAGTACTTCTAGTCTCATCTCACTTCTGCTAATACGTTTCCTGAAAGATGGGATACCCAAAACTTTAATCATTGCAGGTATAATGGGAACCTTGAGGCGTAGAATTAAATAATTGTAATCCCAAATATTTATACCCCTATACCCGTTAATTTCATTTGTTTATTTCTTGACGCGTTTGTTGGCTTCGTTATCTCGAATTATATCTCATCTAACCGGAGTTTGTCTGAGCTAGAAACATCGTCTCATTTCCCCCCCCCCCCATTTGTGTCTAATTATTTTCAAGAACAGAGCATCTGTTTGTTTGTGATATGGCGAACTTCCAAAAAGGTATCAGAGAGTACCTTACTTTCTCGGGGTTAGAGCCTAGATTAGTAACGACAGACTCAAAAGGTAGTAACTCACATTTGCTTAGCCTAGAATAGACTGCAAACTGACTCTCAACAGAACCTTAAACAAACTTAAGCCTAAACAAACCCAACCCAGCTCAACCTAACCTAAGCCTAAATTTAAACTAACCTACCTAAGCCTAACACGGTATGAATACTTTATTTCTGGGATCTTCAGGTTGCCGTCTTATCCCTGTTATGATCCTTTGCTTCTCACACCACGTAGTACGTCTCCTCAAAACTAGTCTACGATATTTTAAGGTCGTTTTTTGGGGTAACCCCTAACAGATGCGTGTACATTATACTCTACCCGGCTTGCTAAGCCTCGAATTTACTAACCCAAAACCGGTTATACATTAAGAAATAGGCACACCAAGCCACTGAAATACTACGATATGGCTAAAAAGTGCAGGCATCAATATTAGCCAGCTGATCTCAAACCAAACCCAGGGTATATCCTCATCATAGTTCACCGGACCCTGGTAATGGTATAAGGTGTACAAGCGATGCCCTATCGTAGCAGCTGATCTGCAAAGGTACCCCAAACAAACCAAGGCCCTAAACGACTCCCTGTTCCGCCTGTGTGCTGTGTTTAACAAAGGATTCGAGTTAACAGGGCCCGCGTGGAAAATAGGGTGATATTGGGCTTACTCGGTCGACACCGGAAACGGGACCCGGCGACGTACGTTCGAGTTCGTCTCACACGAAACAACACATCTTACGCATAAAGGAAGTAGAGAAAATCCTTCGAAATCCACTCTAAAAATACGCTAGAGTACCCCAGCTTAGTTCTAGAGTAGACTTATATCACTTGGAACTTGCAATAAGGTGTAAGGGAAGGTTTACCAGTAACACATTGGGAATTTTTTAATGATTTTTACGGTTAATAGTATTGAATGCTTAGTTTGGGATGAAACAGTATTGGAATAACAACGCCCCCCCCCACTTCCCCGGATGTTATTGAAAGAGAGGCTGAAATGTCTGTAGTGATTACCGAATTAGAAATATTTTAGATATTCAAATTCCCTTTTTGGTTTTTATTTTTGGGTCCATTTTTAAATTGTCAACCTGACTTTCCCAGGCTTTTCCTGACATAAACAGACTTGCCCTATGATAGGTTAAGTTTGTGCCCTGACATAAACAAACTCACAATATGATAGGTTATATGTTCAGGTAAATAACCAAGTTAGAAGGAAAGGCATTTTAGCCTCACTTTAAACAGCTGTGGAACATTTCGTGGTTTATTAAAACGCAGGGAAAAATTCGTTGGTCGGGCGATCATATTTTGCGCCAAGAACCCCGCGGGCTAACAAACAGGAGATGTCGTTTATATTTAAAGAAAAAAGTCACCCTAAATTTTTGGGGGATTCCAAACTGCAGCAGCGTTATGGATGCAGTCAAGTTTTTATTTACATACGCCGTTTCCTGTACGGGACTAACCTTGAGTAATTGCTGCATTTAATGAAACTTAACTTTTCATATTTAATCCCTGAGAGCTACAGGGTGTTTCGAAAATTGTCTCGATCGATTTTGAGTCCAAAACTCTAACTTCTATCACAGGGGACACCATTTACAAGTTATAATTTAGATAAGATATGTTCACCATGATAAGTTTGTCTCTCAGTAGCATTACGAAGTATGGGTAGTGTCATACTTATGGAAGGAACATATCACTTATAAACTTATGATAAAACCAACTTTACCTCGTTCCTATAAGTAACCTTTTTGGAACACCCTGTACAGAAAGGTAGTTGTAAGAAATGTACGTATACTTCTGTGGTTAAATTGTTCATTAGTATATCGTTTAAATCGATAATTTTTATTATATATTTTGGATCCAAGCATTTTATATCTTAACTTTTAAAAGATAGGTTTTGACATACTTCCGGTGCCTATTTTGAATGATGTAGATAACTTCAGGGATTTAGGGAAATGATACAGAGATATGTTATAGGTTTAATTTTGCCCCAGGTACAAATAAATAAATAATTCTGCAATTACAAACATATACCAATCTTTAGATTAAAGTGCATTCCCCTAAGGGAAATTAAAGAAAAGTTATATGACGCTATACAGCAGTAAGATGAAGTCCCTAAATTGCAGGTCCATTTCGTATAGTTGGAACAAGATAACCTGCACTAAATCAAAGCTGAACGCCAATTTTTTTTAAGACAAAACAAAGGGGTTCCGTCCGTTTTGTAATTGTGCTACTATCCCTTTAATAAATACCTTTGCATATTTACGTCTTGTATCATAATCAAATGGAGCGGAAAAAAGGGAAGGTTTAAAAAGAAATAAAAAAAAAAATAAAATATGCGCGTCAAATTAGAACTTCCCATCCCAAATTATCTTTTTAGCATTTTTTTTTCTTTTTAAGTTTTAAAGCGAGAATTTTAAATTTAGAAAGCTGCTATATGGGGGAAAGAACTAACTTCATTATCGTTTGAAGTATTTTGTTTCCATGTAGAATGCGCTGAAATCTAGCGAACGTACTTGGGGTAGCTAGGTATCGGTTGAACGATCATATGATCACGAATCCTAATTTGTAAATTTTTAAAGTTAAAAATTGTCTTGTTCCTTTTATCCCTAAAGGCATTTTGTGTTAATTTATACATGTTGTTCGTTATTAGAACCCATTGTTTTTTTTTGCTAATGGTTATGGAATTGTTATACGTTTTGAATTGTTTTATACTTATAATATTTAAGGTGGATTAGCTAGCTAATCGACGGGTTAAGGTCCTTTTCCTGGAACACCTTATATAATCGATAATTTTCAAAATAAAACTTATAATCACTCACTTTTTTCTTATCAAATGAAATCTTACAACAAATCCGGCTTCCGAGTAAGATTCCATCAGATAAGATTAAGGGTTTCGCGGCAGTATATACCGACTGACTGACTGATCAAAACTCGTAAGTCGAAAAGTCCGAGGCTAAATTAGAAATGATTTTGAAAGCGACTCGCGTGCCTTCGAACCATTTTCTTAGAAATATTAACTGCCTGGAAGACGCAGGATCCATTCCAGAGTTTCTTTTCGAGCGAGCTCATCTCGATTTTCTGGGAAAAGTTCATCCCTTCTAAACGCAATGCAACTTACAGCGTGGTAGAGATCGGGTATTACCAATACTAAATTGCTTAGTAACATTTTGAGGATCGCCGTAATGCCGATGAAAGAAATCGGTATGGTAAATTTCAGACTATTGAAACTGTAGGGATTGTGCCATAATTTAGTTCCTAATAATTAGTAATTGATAAATACTTGGTATTATTGTATAGACTCGAGTCTGAAATTTAGTATACACACATTTCTCCGTATTCAGTCTCGCGAATTTAAGACAATTTAACCAAGTTTAACCACTTTGATCTCCTCCACACTATAACAGAACGATATACTCTGGGATGAATCCAGGAATTTATTTAATGTATTTAAGAATATTACCTAACATTACTTCCTACATAACCCTAGTTATTCATGACACGAAATATTCAAAGATGAAAGTAATAATTTCATGGTATAATAAGCAAAGAGGAAATGGACTTATATTAAAGTTAGGTGCAGTGTATGATGTCGGGGGCATGGATATAGGTCCCAAAGATACATCCCTTATGTACCGTCCTAAATGGACTCTGGTTAGATATAGCTGGCCAGTCGAGATGTTGATGGCGAATTCGGTAATGACTTATGACGGCTAGGCCGTGATGTGATGTGATGCCTTCCATTTCTCTTTTGGGAGTTCCTCCAATTCTCCGGACGCATCTTTAGACTATAAGCTTGGTTTCCAATCAAAACGGATATGGCCAAGGAGGCCCAAACGTTACTGACTGTATACCATGATTTGACAAAACGAGTTAACTCCATAGAATGTGAAGTTATCAAGAAGGTTTAATAGGGTAATTTGAAAGGTGTGTGTGGTCTGGAATCAATCTAAGTCGGTCCCCTTTTTATAGAGTACAAACCCAAAAGGTTTGAATTAGATTTCTTGACTGTTTAACTAGAGGTTTTCCTTGGATGTCCTTCATTCATTTTAGAGGCATGCACTAAAAGTAGTTTGTCAATGTTAGGAGCATATTTTTATGAATCTAGCTATCCTTGATGCCTATGATAAGTATATTTACAAACAACAAATATAAGCTAGGTCCTAAAATCGACGTATTGGACCATGCACGTCGATGGAAGTACGGTTTCAAAAGGATGGAGCGTTAATGCATTTTGCCAAAATTATTTCCCCGTGTCCAGTTTGGCTTGGTATATATTATATATCGTATACATGTATACACATCCTAATGGATAGACGATATTTATACCCTGATATAAATTTCGGCTTCATTTCCTAATGGTCTACACAGCTAGACCCTCTCCATCAATTTGGCTTGACGTTGCTAGCCACAGTGATATAGCTTACCAAGATTTTCTACGTATATACACACATACATATCCTTACATTCGTACAGAGTTATTTGATGTAAATGGTTTGGATAGTTCTTAATCAAACTATGCACCAAGTTCGCAGGTACGTCTGAGGTTCTGCGGACTTCTGGAGACCAATCAGTGATCAAACTGTTAACTTTGTATTTCAGGAATATTTATAAATACTTGTTTACTATCAGTATTAACCATTTCGTCCAATAACTATGCCGTACAAATCTCCATCTTTAACCAGATTATATAACCCTAATACAACATAGAGTGGTTTGCCATTGGTTTGTCGCTAAATGTTGTAAAGATACGCATTAAGACGCTATCCGATGATAACTGTATACAACTTCGTCTATTAAGATTCATGATGTTTCCGGTGCGCTTTGCAAACTACTGCATATAACTCTATTGAATAATTTCCCACTAAATTCAACTTCCCCGATATGGATCGCGTAACGCTAATTATTACGAGCTTTGAAGTTAAGCCTTTTTTAGAAAAATATCCCAAAAACATTTTAAATTTCTTTTCTATACGGTTTTAGAAAGGTCAATTTACCCCATTTGCCTTTGGTCGAACTTTGTAGATTTCCTCCGGTTGAGTACGTGGTCCATGAAGGTCAACGTAAGTCGTACCAGCAGTGACCGAAGGGTGAACTTGACCCCGATTTGCCGGTCCTGTAATGCTCCATACGTGACAATTCTCGTTTGTCGCGGCTGGTGCCAATGGGCTTTGACCCAACGAGACTGTACGCACGTTCTTTAGAGACGAACCCTCGTTATTAGAGACTTTCTGCATGTTTCTCGATTGATATTGAAGGTGATTAATTAATCCTTGAATTGTTCAATTAAACCGCGTTAATCGCGACTTCACAAACGCACCATGCTTAACTATAATTAAATTTTCATTTGGCACACTTTAAACAACTAATTTCGAATGTTATCCCGTTCTGTTTTTTTTGGTACTATGAACTGATTCGAATCCAGCTACTACCTTTTCAAATCAGGATAATTGTATCCCTGGTTTTTAAAACCTTTCGGACAATGCACTGTCCCCAATAATGACTTGGTCACAGATGCACAAACACTGAACTGCTCAGGTTAACTCCACGCTAAACCACAATCTCACTTTACCTATAACCTACCCCGGAGTCACCTCCCACCCGGGATGGTTTAACAGTAAACACAACCACGCGTCACAGACACAACGGATAAATATGGTAGAGAGACAATTGTGGTGTAACAATTCTCGAACCCAAGGTTATAACTTTACCGGTGGCCTCAACCTCGCGTTACCGTCCGTACTGAAGCAAGTCCACCTCGCTTCTGAGTTGAGTTTGTATACCGGGTTTTGAATGGGGTGGATTCTAGCCAAAACCTTGCGTAAGAGAGAGAGAGAGAGAGATAGAACTCAACCGTGCCAACTGGCAAAGCGCCTCCGGTTTTCATTGCGGCCCTTGAGGAACTTTGTTGGAAAAAGGTTCAAGCACGAGGCAAGCGACATCTACCAACGACCAGACCAGACCAGGGAGGGCTGGGTGAAAATTACTTTCTCTGGGGCGACTGCCTTCTCTCAAGTGGAACAGAGTACACGGAACCTTTGTTTTCCACTTTAGCTACCTACCACTTCCAACCTACCTACCTACCTACCAACCTTCCTTCTTTGGGAGTGTCTCCCTTCTTGTTGTTTTTTCGGTGCATTGTCGCCTCAAGATGATGGTCGAACTAAAACAGTAAACTTGTTTACGTTTCTAACTTCGATTAGCCCCTACTGTATCGTTATTAACGTGGTTACTCAAAAAGGGAACTTTCATTACTATCTTAACAAACATCCTTTCAAGTTACCCATACTTATGGAACGTATGATAGACTTTTGATCAAAATATCCCTTATTTTAGGTATGTACTCTATTGTTATTAACATGGTTACTCATAAGGGGAACTTTCATTACAATCTTAGCAAACATCCTTCAACCCATACTTATGGAAAGTATGATAGACTTTTGATCAAAATACCTATTATTTTAGGCATGTTTAGTTGTTATTATTGTAGGCTCGTACATACATCAGTCTGATATGCATTGCATGTTCCTTATTGGTGAGATTGTGCATGGATTCCTTTTTATTTATGTATGTATCATTTGAATCGAAGATACATGACACATTTGACATTACCACCGTTTCCATCGACACACACCTGTGACAGGTAAAAAGGTTCCTTAGCATGCGCCTCTAACTTCGCATCATTTCATGGGCAAGAAAAAAATATATTCAAGTTTCACCACCACTATGAAAATTGTAGACTTTGTAACATAGCAATCGTATTTTTGAAATTGGCAAGAGATTGAAATGTTGGAACACACCCCGTGAAGAAGTAAAAGAGAAAAAACATGTCTTTTTGTATCTTCACGGTCGGTTATGCAATTTTTTTTTATATCTAGATACGTTATTAACCTCCTTTTATGTCCACACTCCCTAAAAGTAATTACGATCCGTAAGATTTCTTTCGATTTTGTTAGACTGAAAGATGTGCCAGGCAGATGTGCTAAGAACCTAAGATCTTTCAGAGAGACTCTAGAATACTTTTTAACATATGGTGCTAATAACTACGGTGTGGAACGGATCAGTGTGGTACCGAACTAATGCCTAAATATTTTGCAGTCCTGGAATTGCTGGACAGTCAGGGAAAAGTTCAGGAAATAAGGGATTAACTTGTTTATAACACAATAATGTTCTTAACAAATATTGATTGACAACTCTAGCTTTTTCCCTAATGATAATAAGGGAAAGATATAGTCAGGGAAAGGCTTTTTGCGTTTGTATGATCCCTTCAACACTGTACATCTATCCCAAATCATACGTTATCCACCCATTTTCTCGATACATCAATTTCTTTTAAAGCTACCGTTGAAAAATAAAATGTATATATTTTTTTCTTCTAAAGCTTCTGTTGTGGCCTCAGAAGGTGCGGTTAGTTTATAGTAGGACCTAATTAAAAAAATATTTCATATAGGAATTATTTTCTTTTAAATTGGGGTAAGGTCATTTATGTACATGTCTCGCCTGATTGGTCACTCGCTAGCTGCAGCCTGCATGGGATGAAAGTGTTTATCGAAGGTTATCACAGGAAATGTTTTTATCTTTTGCAACGTCAGCATGACGATGTACAAACGCGTGCGTCGTAGAGTTTAACGCACTCCCAAATAAATTATTTCTAAAATATTTGTTAAGTAATTTGTTTTTTATTATTATCTTTAAAATTAATATTTCAAAGTCCCTTGGTGGAAATTTCCTTGAATATTTTCTCCAATATCTTCTGTCCGAAGTAGGAGAGTGACTAGAGAGGGTCTGTCTCCCTTTTGGCAGTTCAGTTCAGTATATTTGGCGCTATAAAAGTCGGGGAAGCGAATACCGGAAACGTCGGAATATCCTCTCGTAAAAATCAAATCCGGATTATGTGTCCGCTTCCGTTTTCTATATAGATGGCTTTCTTTTATCATCCGCGGATGGATATCTCCGCAATAATATTAAAAGTAGATCGTGTGAAGTAACTGCAAAGTCAGAAATATACAGTGTATTTCAAAAATGGGTAATTACGGGGAACGAAGTACATACAGTGAGGCTGTTGTATGGGGAAATTATTTTTGAATCAGAAATTTGACTTCTATGAAATTTTGCCAGTAAGGTCCGAGTTATGAAGGATTGCATGCAGTGTTTTACCTATGACCCCTTGAAATTAATATGTAAGAAACTGATTTAGACAATTATTTCTAATTTAATTAAGGGGCCATCCCTAAAACACTCCAAATCATAACTTGTGTTAGGAAGTGTCTCTTGTGCCAAAATCAGTCATAAAAGTTGCATTTTCGACCCCAAACCCAAGCTTACCCTCCCACTGTAATTCGCCTTCGGTTCTATTTTAAAGTAAAACACCCTGTACTTAAATATTGCGTTGAAGCCAACGTGGAAGGAACTAAAGAAAGTAATGTTTATATGTACTTTATATTACCCACTTCCGAAGTATAATAATAATAAAAAGAATATCAGATATGGCGTTTTTATTTTATCGGGTATGTTCATTTCGATCTGTCCTGATGTGGATGGTGGTGGTCCTCCTAGAGTCCTAGACGAAATGGCATCATTCGATATAGCTATATAACGATGATTTTTGGTGGAACCATTTTAGGCCTCTCTAAATTGACTCTGTCAATGCAAAGGGGACCCAGGGTTAATTTGAACGTCAATACGAGTTAGTTTGGACCGGTGATCTCTTGATGGTATATATTAGGTCATCACGGAAATCATTTATTTTCTATTACCCATAATTCCCCTCAATTTCAGAGGCAATACTTATCTGAAATATATATATATATATATATATAATATATATATATATATATATATATATATATATATATATATATATATATATATATATATATGATTCTTTTGTCTAGACTATCATGATTTTATTATAACTTTTATATAGTTTTATATTATGTAGGCTTAGATAACCTTTCGATTTCACTAATTTATTAGGCAAATATTGCCTGTTATCAAAGATAAATAGGAATATCAGGAAGTGAACCAGCAGTCTAGGCAAAATTTGTTTTGTTAATTAAATAAAAATTAAAGAAGATCACGTGCGGTGCTTTTGGGAACGTGGAAAACCTTTCATTAACATCACTTTTTGTTAATTCTATTTGCCTTTGATAGTAGGTACCTTCTTGTAAAATTTATATAACTTTTATTTAGTTTTATATGATATAGATATAACCTTTTGATTTCACTAATTTATTAAGCAAATATTTCCTGTTATCAAAGATAAATAGGAAAATCAGGAAGTGTACCAGCAGTCTAGGCAAAATTAAAAGATCACGTGCTTTTGGGAACGTGGAAAACCTTTCATTAACATCACTTTCAGTTAATTCTATTTGCCTTTAATATTAGGTAGGCCTATACCTTCTTGTAAAATTTTATTTGTCTTTGTTGACAGGCTGTTTTAGAAAATCTCCGTTGATTATTTAAGTCCCTGACAGGACAGGCGTGTCAATGTTGATTAGGAATTTTAGTTAAAGTTGAAAAAGCTGACGGCGGACGGTTGAGTTGAAGGCAATCTCTCCTCAGGGGGGCTAAATGTTGGCACATGCTTTCTACGTCAATTATAAAATAAAGAATAAAAACAAGAAATCCTCATCTTAGACTCAAAAATAATTCATTAGGAAAACCGTGAAATTATATTCGAAAGGACCACTCAATAGTTGTATTTATTCTGTACAAAGTTTAAATTATTTAAAGGGATAGGTAAATGTAGTGTTTAGCTTCCTATGGGTCAGTCATTCAGGACTTATACTTATTTGTTCGTCGTGTTACTATCCCTTTAATGTAAGGAAATGAAATAATTCTTGACCACCCGCTGTGCCGCGTCGTGCTATGCCACGTCTAAACCAAGGTCAAGTTCCCCCCGTCCCCCCTTTCCCAAATGTCATCGAATTTCAAGGGTTAGTAGGTTTTAATCAGCTTAATTGTTAATGATAGAATACGTATAACCCATCTGTCATAACTGTCTTAGGCCCGGAGACAAATTGAATGCGACATCGATTGACAAGATAGTCAACATTACGGTGGTTCGATTACGACATGGAGGATTTAGTATATTGGAGGCGAAACCAAGGGATGGTTAGTACGGAATTCTCTGTTTCTACTCCGTCCCTAAGAAATTAGTACTTCCTGCGTAGGAAACATTGATTGTATGATGGTAGAAGTACATACAATCAAATATCGTTATGACGAACGACTTGTCTTGTCAAATGGGTTCGCAATGGTCTGGGTTTTGAATTGAAATGATAGGGAATGAATAAATATGTATGTATGTACAATATGGTGAACCAGGGCGCGCTGCTGCGCCGACGCAGTTCAACTCTAAAAAACCTTAGGTTGGGTTTGGCATGAGAACTCAGCCGATTAACCCCGGATTTGACCCCTGTAGCCCGCCATCTCTCTTAAGTTTTCCATATTTCTTTATTTTAAGTTTCGCGTTTATAAATTTCACAGTTTTAAAGAAATTTTAACACCTTGAGTATTTATAGGGTGTTTGGGTTTCTTAATCTGAGGGAATAGGTCTACCCTTTTCAAAACGGTGGTATCGCAGTGTCGTCTGCTTGTTATAGGGTTAATTAGGAACATCCTGACGGTATTTCTTCAACAAAGACGTTACTAGATTGGGCTTCAAAGTTCAAAGTTAACAGTCCACCTAAGCCTTTGTTTCAAGGCAAATTTTAATTAATACGTATTTGTTTTCAATGCACATGCCCATCAATGTTATTATGTCTTAAGTAAACAATGTGTTCAACACATCAGACTCTATTTAACCCCCTGACCTTTCATAAAGGGTCAACTGCTGACCATTTTTCTTTTTTATTCAGCCTAAGGGTTCCGTACTGTTTTGACCATCTTGTTACGAGTAATAAATTTTTTTACATATTTTTCATGGAAGATAATATTTGCCTAAATGGCCGTGCGTCTTCTTGAATACCTTTCCAAAGCTATGAGATGGGTTACGGGTAATTACTTAAAGGTTCTAGGCCATTCCCATACACTCTACGTCCGTCCACGTCCACTACAACATCTACAAAGAAAAAAAGGCAATCGTCTCTAACTAAAGATTTTACGCCGAAATTTTTTAAGTAAAGAAAACTGGTTTTAACTTAATTCTTTTGTCTTTCTTCGTTTTTGGGTTTGACCTTAGAATTTCTTTCTGCTTTTGTATCCTTGAAATATACCAACCAACTCGCGGGGTGGTAATTACGCCTATTACGCATGCGCTAGGAGTACATTACTGAATATGTAATCTCGAATTATTTTTATTTGTATGTTTGTTTGGGGTTTAATGTGCATGCTCAGAAGATACGGTATGTTTTTCTTACTTGTTCGTCTTTCAACTTTTGAGGATATGGTGTCAAAGGTCAAGATCAAATGAAAGCGGTTCTAGACGACATTAAAACCGAGCTTAACCTCTCTATGACATAAAAAGAAATGATAGAACCCAAAAAAAGCAATCAGTTTTTCCATCCAAAATATCTTCAAAAGAAAATAAAAAAACTTCTTTAAAATCTTAAATCCATTAATATTAAACGTATTCAAACCTTTCCTGTGTTTTGAAGGAAAAATGGATTTAGCAAAATTATTTCAAGGATGGGAGAAAGAGCGTTATACTCTTTGAGCCGCTTGTTTCCCCTCAAATCTTACTCTCTCTATGGGCCTTCTAGCTTACTACCATTTAAAACTAAGGCACTCAAAGACTACCTTCGAATAAAAATTAAATTCCTATAATATTGAAAAACAAGTAAAAGAATATGGATACGGACCATTGGGGGAGGGGAGGGGGAACTTGGACGATCGATAAATTGATCGATTATCGAATCTAAAAATCTTCTTCGGACGATACTTACTGGTTCCTGAAATTGAAATATTGCACCCATTTTCGTATCTTGGATGAAATAACTAACTGGGAGTTAGATAAATCATAAATTTCGATTGTTTTTGCAATAGATTATTATTTTTTTCCAACAGAAACAAATTATATGAAGTATAAGTAATTTAGGCAACTTTTCATTTAACCAGTACCAAGTTCCATCCCAAAATACGAAATCTAATCTAATATTCTAAGTAATGGCATCGCCTGTCATTCCCCCTAGCGGTAGAGTCCCGAAACCTTTCGGCCCATAGATCATGTTATGGCTATGGTTTGAGTCGAAAAAGTTTCAACATTGGTCGCGACGTGGCGCTAGAATCTCCATTCTAGTCCATCTGTGTCTAATGGCTTCGCCTGTCATTGCCCCTAGGCGGTAGAGTCCCGAAACTTTTCGACTCGTAGATTATGTTATGGCTATGGTTTGAGTCGAAAAAGTTTCAACATTGGTCGCGACGTGGCGCTAGAATCTCCATTCTAGTCCATCTGTGTCTATAGTGGTCTTAGCTAGTAGTGGCGGATGAGAAAGAGATCCAATACTTGGTCCACTTGGAATGGGGTTGGTCAAGATCGCAAACACCATACTGGGAAAAGGCTTAATAGAGCTATCTGAGTTGTGACGTCAGTGCCTGGGTAAAACGTCACGGGATTCGCTTTGGCTGTAGGCGACCATGTTTGGTACCGCCTTGGTAAACATAGCATATGTGACGTGACACTAAGGCTTCTAAGATATCTCTCTTTCTGTTATAAATTCTATTTGCATTTGATATTAGGCCTAGGCCCTATGAGTTGTTTTAACAAGGATGAAAGGGTTATAGGTACGTCGAATTCTCCTTTTGTTAATTATTTCAAGTTTATACCTTCAGCTGTTTATTAGACAAAGCTGTGCTTTAAGGCGAGGCGAGGGAAAAGGGGAAAAGTGGGAAAAGTAGAATCTTTTGTAGAAAGGCGAATAGCGGTTAATTATAATCGATTTCCCCTTTGCATGTTATTAATGAATGCAGTGTTTCTTGTACACTGTATGTACTTGTATTCGTATTCACCCGATTCTCTTCTCTTCTCTAGCAGCTCCGAAGCCATAGAAGATATATAATGAAACGTGTATTGTAAGGACCTAAACGACGGTTTAATTAAATTCTATATCTTAGAGTATTGACGTATCAGCAGCAGCAGCTTTAGGGGAAAGAATTAAGGACTTGTTTACTGATACGATAAGACTAAGAGCTAGCAGTGTATTCGGTATTATTTATTATCAGAATGTCTTGAATGTTTGATGGCCACGGGTCATGGATTTTAAAAAGACGATTTATAGGTTGGGGGAGTTTTAAAAATAGGCCAATAATGTTAGGGAATTTTTAAAAAATAGGCCAAAAGTGTCGGGGATTTTTAAAAATAGGCCAAAAATGTCGGGGATTTTTAAAAATAGGCCTAAATGTCGGGGATTTTTAAAAATAGGCCAAAAATGTCGGGGATTTTTAAAAATAGGCCAAAAATGTCGGGGAATTTTTAAAATAGACCAAAAATGTCGGGGAATTTTTAAAATAGGCCAAAAATGTCGGGGAATTTTTAAAATAGACCAAAAATGTCGGGGAATTTTTAAAATAGACCAAAAATGTCGGGGAATTTTTAAAATAGGCCAAAAATGTCGGGGAATTTTTAAAATAGGCCAATAATGTTAGGGATTTTTTAAATAGGTCAATAATGTCGGGGAATTTTTTAAATAGGCCAGAATGTCGGGGAATTTTTAAATAGGCCAGAAATGTCGGGGAATTTAAATAGGCCAGAAATGTCGGGGAATTTAAATAGGCCAATAATGTCGGGGAATTTAAATAGGCCAATAATGTCGGGGAATTTAAATAGGCCAATAATGTCGGGGAATTTTTTAAATAGGCTAAAAATGTCGGGGAATTTAAAAAATAGACCAAAATATTAAAGAGAGACGGGAAATAGGCCAAAATTTTCAGGGGATTAAAAAAAGGGCCAGAAGGACAGAGAAAAGTCCAGAAATTTTAAAGATAATCCTTAGTAACTTAAAGATGAGAATCATCTTACTTATGAAAAGACTAACTTGTTTAACCGTTTAAGTATAGTAAGGCTTTAAAAACAATAACAGCTTTACACGTGTTTTTTATTTACATTTGCTAAGTAATATTTTGGATAAGTTAGGTCCGGAACATTAGGGCGATATTTAACGAAATAAATCATCGCTTAAAAACAATAAATCTGAACTTGTTAAAACAATAATAACAAAATATATCCCTATGGCCCAAAATATGTTACGTTAATATTGTATTTTTAACTCATTAGAGTAAGTTGAAGCTATAAATTGGGGTTCGCGTGCTGCTGCTTGGTGTAAAACGTTAATAAGTATTTTTATCTTGGCAATTTACGCGATAATTACTTTTGGGCTAATTACTCGGGCCATTTCGCCATCATGCTTATATCTGATGCCTCCCGACTTCCACACACAGACACGCACCCCAGCCCGGCCCGGGCCAGTGCCGGAATTAACGAGATGGGACTGAGGAGGAATTATTTCTAACACGCGGACAGTCTTCTAGATAAGTCAGCTGAGGAATTAACAACGGAATATTTCCTCTCCAGACAATTCTTCAGAGCTAAGAGTCACAAAATAGATTCGAGATGCAGATTGAGATGATTGAACAAGCTCCTCTCTCGCTTTCTCTCTCTTAAATTGATTGTCGCGCTGAAAACAGTTTAAAGCTGGTAACACTATTCTCGTTTAAGGTGCGTGAAGAACAGCTTGGTGAATATTAACAAAAGCAAATAAACATGAAAGTAATAGGGAGTATTTGGTTCACAGTTAACGATAATTAACCATATTTACTGCCACCACACCGAGACCGAGGGGAAAACTTACTAATAATACTAAGCCTTTGTTTGTGTATGAATATTAACAATGACAGATAAATAAAACTAACAGAGTATTTGATTTCAAGTTAGCAAAAATTAACCATATGTTCTGAAAACCACACCTACTTGCCTGAAAATACTAAGCCTTGGTTGTTTCTGTTTTATTTTTTCACCCTTTTAATGGCGCAACTGTTTGTTACTGCACTTTAATTACTGTAAATTACCAACTAAACTACAATTTAATTTTTACCAAAATTGTAATTGGTATTTTTCCCATAATCTACAATCTTTAGAATATACTTTAGAATAATAATTTGCGACTATCACTTGAAAGGAAGTATGCGCGTCAGGAGTGGAAGACAGACAGACAATGTTCATTTCTCTGTCTCTCTCTGGAGAGAGAGAGTAACTCCCTAGTCGAGATTAACGAAAGATAAAACTATTTTTGGGAGACACGGGATTACTAACATCTCCATGCAGATCTTTCTTTTTTATCCTCTCAGGATGAAGCATGCATCTTTGATCTTTCACGTCACGGATGCAACTTTTTTAAACGCTTTGCAAATAATTTTCTCACAGATAAACTGTACGACGTGTAAGAGCGCGTAATTAAACCGGCGCTTTTTCGGCATCAACAACAATTCTAAGTTCCACATACGCATTAATTCAAATACTTTAGGCCTAACACTTCGTCTCCAATAACAGAATTTAAATCCACGGTGTCTATCTTAATAATGGTGTATCAAGAGACACAAAATTGTGAAAGTACAGTGGGACTGTCACAGAAGTTATATTCATTGTCTCACCTCGAAAACGTCCAGTGTAGGCCTTATTATTTAGATTTGTTTACCAAAATCTCGGCAGAGTGACCCAACCAACCGCAAAGTCATTTGTATCATTCAAAAATTCTATTTTCGCACTATATCATTTCGAATTCATGATCACTTGTAAAAAGGAAAGGGTACGACGCGCCCGAAGAAGCTCAAGATGAACTGAAGTAGAAAACATTTTTTCCGATTTTTCTTCATCTCAACTGAAGTCTTTTTTTTTATCCTAAGAAAGGGATGAATTTCCGTCCATCGTTTGTTTTAAAAGTTTTTCTGGTAACGCGAGCGCGCGCGTGTGTTGTTTATAAACTGTCACTTTTTCTGGCGTGCTGTTTTAAAGAAGATATGATGTCGGATACTTGCCTATAAAAGTTATTTTAAAACTAGTAACTTTGAAGTGTTGTAACTTTAGTTCTATAACAGATACAGTGAAATCGTTTGAGTATGTTATAGCCCCACTTATCTCCTTTCCAATAATACCTAATACTTGGGGTACAACAATCAAGGCTCGAGTAATTAAGCAAATTAACCAAAATATCATCATTGCATTACAAACTTTATTATATCTTCACTTTGAAGTGTTATAACTTTAGTTCTATAGGAGATACGTGGAAATCCTTTGAGTATGTTATAGTCCCACTTATCTCCTTTCCAATGATACCTAGTACTTGAGGTTACAATAATCAAGGCTAGAGTAATTAGCAAATTAACCAAAAATATCATCATTGCATACAACTTTATTGTATCTCCTTTTTGGAGTGTGTATAAACTTCAGTTCTATGAGAATACGTGAATCCTTTGAGTACTGATAGCCCTACTTCTTGCCTTTGCAACGATACCAATACTTGGGTTTCGTCTATTACGCCTCGAGTAATTAAACAAATTAGTGAAAGATAGCGTGATCTCCATCCCAATCCTCTGTCCGACACCTTTGTTTGAAAATAGGGCCATTTTAAAGTTTAAACTTGAAGAAGAATGTGAAGACATGAAAATATAAATTGTTTCCCCGGTGATAGTTGCCAAACAAGAATATATTTAAAAGGTTTTTTTTTGTTCTCCTCTCTCTCCTCTTTATCTATCGCATTGTTCCTTCAAATTCTTGTTTCTTGGGCCTTATTTCCTGTCGCATTC
>JAEQBA010003415.1:40565-66129 GCA_019434445.1 Phalangium opilio | reverse complement strand
ATTGAATTAATGCCTTGTGGATTTACTAAAGTTTAACTAGATCTTAAATTTATACCTTCGTAGTTCAATATAGGGACTTTATTTATTGCTTAGATAGTATTTATGCTATAACCATAGCCCTGTTATACCCTCCGTAAGTATGGGTCTACAGTGGGACAAGGTTTCGGAATTGTTCGTGCGACACAAAATAAAACAGACTGTTGCGCCATCTTTGGTAAAAAGTTTCAGAGTAGAGGCACGGTGTATTGTCATTCTCCATTCCTGGTGGAGTCGGTAGCCGATAGAGATAGAAATCACAAAGGCGATGGCTTCAGTTTCGATCAAATATATTTTCGACCCACACTTATCGAGAGCATTACATCCTTAAGCGCAATTTAATTCAATCCAAACCCTAGCTCAGAACCGTAACAAAGTTACATAACTTTATCGACCTTAAGAAAAAATTTGGTTCATTTCGTAGTCCCACATAAAATATTTTCACTTTCAAACCGTGAAACCATGGGCTAATTAACTAGAGGACATGACTAGTACCATTGCACCCCAGGTTCGAAAAACAGCACCTCACAGAAAGAGGCAGTTAAAACAGATTAGTTCAGTTCTTTTGGTGTGAATCCCTGTTTGAGACTGCCGCCGTGCCTCTCGTATTATGCATTTATACGGAAAAATATTTTTTTATGTCACTTAATGTACATTAAATAAACAATTTGAATAACTAAATAATAAATTAACATTAAACTAAACTAGTTTATACTTATTTAATTAGCATTTAATCCAGATTTATCCTGCATGACATAAAAAAAGGTCACGTCACAGTCACGTGTTGTTACCGACATGCCCTTGTTCCGTTTTCTAATTTATTGCCGTCAGATGGCTCTAGTTGCGCGTTTCTGCCAGTGAACTTGTCCAGATCGAGTCATGTCCTTCTTTTATTGGCCCATGGTAAAACTATGCCGTGGTATTTGCGAATCCTTTAACTTTAATTTAAGGCAGACTTAATGGCGCCAAATCAACCAAGAAGATTAACTGAATGATTGCACGTGATTTATCAGTTTTAAAATTCAGTTTCTCGATTCTTTTTAGCGAATCATATGCCTTTGAAAAATACTACCACATGTAACAAATTCTAAATCCATTAATCAAATCGATCGTTCTCAAACAAGTTCGATACAATAAATACAAGAAATAGTTCAGTTAAGCCTTGGTAAGAGTAGGTAGTTCTTTAACCTTTCCCCGGTCAAAACGAATTAAGCATTATTAATAACTTATAAATCATAAAAGAGAAGAAACGAGGTCTAGAAAAAAATAATCCACGACATTTCTCTTGTGATGAATAAAATAAAAACTAGTTCTCCAATCAGCCTCATAAGATATGATGCCCAATTTTCCCTTAAGGTGGCGCTGGTAACGACTAGTATTTAAGCTTTGGCGGGTGTTTTTATTCCGCTTTCGATTATACCGGTTAAATATTAATCTTCGTGTATAAAAGCGTTATAAATTGTTCCTTGTCTGACAAAACATTTCGCTATTTCCTTCTTTAAGGAGTTAATAACTTATACGATACTAAGTGAAGGGTTTCGTTCTGTTATTGTAACGTTTTTCTTTTTTTATTTCGGTAGATGGCGGGTTATAGCATGCTTATTTTAAAGGATTCTGGCGCAAAGGGTTTTTTAGCTTTAAACTCGATGCCAAGGTATATTGAAGACAGCTTAAAGTGATTCAAATAATCGTCTGCTATGGAAATCATATGATCATGGGAAGTTCGCTTTGGCAGGTCACTAGCGCCAGATTTAGCACATTAAATGGAATTATGGTGTCAGTTAACTTAAGTTTTTTCGGGTAAAAATGCCTTATACTTAAATTGTACGTTTAGATTAATATCCAAACAGAAATTGCTTTACGCAACCCAACGCCATCTATTTTAGCGGTTCTGAAACATCGTTGGAGAATTCAGCCAACATAAGCACGTGTTTTAGTGTTCAGAGCTGGTAGCTTTCAAACATTTCCACACCAAAGTGGCTTTTCGCCAGTACAATCCACACAAACAGACACACACCAAGCCGCCAAACACCGTCTCTATAATCTACGTAAAGATTACATAATCACAGACGTAGATAAAAAGTTCAACTATTGTAAAGGTTAGAATCAATTTAGCACTGGTTTTACAAGTATTTAAGAAATGTTTACAAGTTTATTTTCAATAGGAATTCGTTAATATGCGGTGATGGAAAGTGAAATAACCGAACGTCCTTTGTAAACCCCAGAAACGAATGTTTTTGAAACGGATCTCCGTGAAAACATAATAAAAAAATAAAAAGGCTTAAGAAAAACGAAGAGAGCGCCGCCTTTAGGTAATGTTTTTTTTATATATATTCTTGTATAGTTATAATATAGAGTCTAGCTATTTAACCCCCTTTCTAGCAATGATAAACAGGTGATATTAAATTGGCGGGAGGTACAAGAGCGACAACTTACAAAGGAGAGTATTAGGCTTAAAGGCGTGGTGCGCCCTCTCGCGTTTGCATCGTAGACTCTCTCTCTCTCTCTCTCTCTCTCTCTCTCTCGAGCAGCAAATGGGGATAAATCATTGGATGAATAAATTGGCCACGGTTCTCATCGCAAAAGATGACGTCTCGAAAATATTCTCAACTAATTCTTTTTAAGCTGTATTATTTTTTCTCTGCTTTCACCTTTCTCTAGCTCTCTTTTTTTTCAATTCTTTTATGCTTGGCGAAAAAAGGACGGCTAAGTACTGATGTCATTTATTATTTATGAACTGGCCAGGTTCGCTATGCATGCCAAGTTTAAAATTGAAGATCTAGGTACGTTTTTTATTTTAATTCTCCATAACCGAAGAGACTAAGGTAGGGACTATCTGATTTAAAGAATATACACATTTTAAAATATATCATGGAGATGTTTTGGGATGTTTTAAATGTTTCTCACACGAATTTATTATCACCAAAATTAGCATGTTTTCATGAAGTTTAAGGCTTAGGAACTTATTGAGTGATTTACGTTTAATAATGTGGTTCAAACGGCTATGGAAAAGTTAAATTTGTATGATATGTACTTAAACTGAAGTGGCACTTCATCCAAACACGATTTGAATTCTAAGCCTTCGTTTCGAAAACGCAAAATCAGCCCACAAGGATTCGAGCAATATCTTCTCGATAAAACTAGGCTTAGACAATACAAACAGATAACGTAGCCTATAAACAGTGTAAATATTTACGGCGAAAGGATTAACTTATCTGGCAGTCATTTTCCAAGATGACGTCAATTAAATAGTGCTTTCATAAAAACACCTATCAACTTAACTGCTAAACTTGTTTCAGCAGCATGAGGTCAAGAAGTGCATATATGTAACGAATTTCACCTCGCGAATAACCTTTCTCACTGCACCTTTGCACATTGCGCAACCACTCTCTGCTACCAACCAATGAAATCGCAGTTAGAAGACGTCAGGCTTGACGCATAGTACTTAAGCCCGGCCTACAAAACCCGCATAGAAATTCATATGGGATATATGGGAAAATAATTATTTCTGTATATATACATTTCTGCTTCTGGATATATTAAGGTCAGTCGATTAAATTTTATAATAATTTCGACATTACAATTCTACTTGTTTTAAACCCAATTTTTTTAATAACTTCGACATTACAATTCTAATTATTTTAAACCAAATTTTTTTTAATAACTTTGACATTACTTTACAACTCGAATTATTTTAAACCCAATTTTTCAATAATTTCGACATTACAATTCGAATTGTGTTAAACCCAATTTTTTTTATAATTTCGACATTACAATTCGAATTGTGATAAACCCAATTTTTTTAATAATTTCGACATTACAATTCGAATTGTGTTAAACCCAATTTTTTTTTAATAATTTCGACATTACAATTCGAATTATTTTAAACCCAAGTTTGTAATAAATATACTTTAAATTCTAGTTTAATTGATTCTCGCAAAATTACCCGTTCATAAATTTTCTATCATATAATAAATAGTGAGTCAAAATTCAAAAGGGGTATAGATGCGTGGTACATAATGCTAAAAATGCTTGAAGACGAGATGATAGAAGAATGACTGAGAATTCCGAGTATTTTGAGAAAAATAAAATTAAAAAAAAAGGCTCAAGCAAATTCCATCGGATAGAGAGAAGATAGAAAAGAGATTTTAATTATTTGTAGGGTGGGCGGAGGGTCGAGGGGGGGGCGGGCGTCGACAGAATTTTGGCATGGCTGGCCAAGTTTTGAAGAATGAGCGATTCCATCAAAGTGACGCCCCGAAAGAACGCGCCATTATAGATGTAGATGGAAAAGCGATCCATAGAAGCTAGCGGTCGCTTTCGTCCGCTAACGTTATTCTCCCGCCTTTACTAGCGCTAACACGACCATAGATTCTTGTCAAATTTCAAATGGATACGCCCGTGGTAGTGATGGTGGTGGCGGTGGAAGCGGCAGGGCCTCTGATACCAGAATAAGACAGGATAGAAATTCGATTTGAAAATTTGTATCGCATGCCTAATTTGAAGTAACGTAGCGAGAGATACCAAAAAATCAAAATCCCCGAGAAGAAATTTTCACCACTTTTTTTTTTTTTACTTATTCGTCGAAGCTTTTTATCTACAATGGAATTTGATGTCTAAGTTTCTCACATACGGGGGCCTTAAGTGTTAAAACAAAATTATATACTTATCCAAACAGAAGCCAGGAAAATTTATATTCTAGATTATATATCCGATGTTTCCACACTCTATTTATGATGGTGAAAAGTTTATAAATTTGTGTCATCGTGTATTCTAATTACCAAGAAGGTTAAGTTAATTTATTTATTTATTTAAAATTGATTCAAAATTTTCATTTAAGGATTTCGCTGATTTATTACGAACGTAATGCGGTTATTTTACGATGGAAAATAACACCGTTTCTGTTGACAGATGTGAAATCAAATTACAGTAATTTTGGAATACTGCCGATTAAATTTGGGAAAAAATTAAATAACCGGTTATTGATAAGTTATGGTTATGTGAGATTTTACGTAGGTTTGGAGCGCAAAAAATTACTAAAATCAATGAGGAAAATGAAAGAACCATATAGTAAAATAATGGAATGTTATAATTGGTATGTTATCGATAATTTCCAGCGGTATTTTTCATGTTATCGGTAATTTATAGCTAAATTTCTTATGTTATCGGTAATTTATAGCAAAATTTCTTATGTTATCGGTAATTTATAGCAAAATTTCTTATGTTATCGGTAATTTATAGCAAAATTTCTTATGTTATCGGTAATTTATAGCAAAATTTCTTATGTTATCGGTAATTTATAGCAATATTTCTTATGTTATCGGTAATTTATAACAATATTTCTTATGTTATCGGTAATTTATAGCAATATTTCTTATGTTATCGGTAATTTATAACAATATTTCTTATGTTATCGGTAATTTATAGCAATATTTCTTATGTTATCGGTAATTTACAGCAATATTTCTTATGTTATCGGTAATTTATAGCAATATTTCTTATGTTATCGGTAATTTATAGCAATATTTCTTATGTTATCGGTAATTTATAGCAATATTTCTTATGTTATCGGTAATTTATAGCAATATTTCTTATGTTATCGGTAATTTATAGCAATATTTCTTATGTTATCGGTAATTTATAGCAATATTTCTTATGTTATCGGTAATTTACAGCGATATTTGCTATTCTGTTTCAAATTTATAGCTTCTAACTACGAAAATAATATAAGACAATCTTGGGTCTTCATGAGCTCATACTTAAGCTCGCCAATAAAACGATGAGACATGAGTGAACCGGAAATAGCGCGATTACGGCACAACATAATCCGAATTCTATCTTTGAACGTTGTCAGTCTCATTTCTAGCAGGATACATGCATAAAATTGAAATCTTAAGCTCACATTTCATGAACGGTGTCTAACATCTTAATCTCTTAAGCTAAATTTGACCTTTATTTAATTATTTAGCTGCAGCAAAAGAGGAGGAGAAATTCGTGGAATTAGCGAGGAGAGTATGAGCGCCGTTTCAGTTAATCATTGGAAACCATAATATTTCTAATGGCGAGTGGCGCGTTTAAAATTGGCTTTTGAAGTCTGCTACCATTGTTCCGTATTTTGGCTTTGTTCGCGTGCACCTTAGCTCTTTTAAGCCACGCAACTGGCTTTTCAATGACCAAAGTCGGGGTGCCGGATAAAAGGGCCTTTTCACCCGCTCATACCTTTCCCCTCGCCTTTTCCCTTCCATACCTAACTGTTAAAGGAACAGTAGCAACCAAAGCCAGCTTACACGATAAAATTGTTACAAAATATTTTAATATTAAATTTTCTGTTATTTAATGTTAGAAATTTAATTTTTACTAACGTTTGTTATCGATTCCTGAGCTACCTCCGTCATATCCTGTTTCTCAGTTCCGAGTCACGTGCCTCGTTTAATTGAATTAGATTAGATTAGATTTCCTGAGGTTACGATTGGCTAGCTTATAGGGCAAATCATAAACCCATAGTTGAACTAGTACGTTTCCATTTGAACGTTGCTGTCCCTCTGAACCAAATCTTTGACGTCACAACCTCAAAATCCTATCAACTTCCGGTACAACTCGAGGACTTGTTAAAATTCCATGCTAAGTCTATGGGAAAATCTAGAACCCATAGTTCAATCAGAACATTTCCTTTCTCTATTGGCTACACTCTGAGCCAAATGTTTGACGTCACAACCGCAAATACCTATCAACTTCCGGTACGACTCGAGGACTTGTTAAAATGGGTAAATCAAAAACCCATAGTTAAACTATTATGTTTCCCTATTGGCTACTTCTATTTTCCAATTTAATTGTTGCTGCCTCTTTGAACCAAATCTTTGACGTCACAACCGCAAATACCTATCAACTTCCGGTACGACTCGAGGGCTTATTAAAATTCGAATTTTATTTAATCATTAAAAGATGACTAATGTACGGAATGACACGTGGTTTTTTTATAAAGTTACATCTGTTCTTTGATAATTGCAAAAACAGGAGGTTTAGGCTTAGGTTTGAGGTGCAAATATCCCTTTAAGCGTAGGGCCACGTTTCCTGAAGCTCGCTCATCACAATCCTTTCCACTCTTCGCCCTAGTTTTAATTAAATTAAAAATTTAATCCGATTATCGTTGAGAGCTGAGGATATGTTTGGTTTAGTCTTTCACTATGGATGGTTCGCCCCTCAAGGCTTCAGTTACTGGTTTCTCCGCACTGTGGCCTCTGTAGGTGCAGTGTGGTGGTGGTTATTCTAAAACGGTTTTGATTGACTTTTATTTATTCTGTAAACTTTTCTTTTTTACACAAAGTCGTCAAAATGGAATGGATTTTACTTTTATGTCTGCGCGTTCTGAGGTTTCAAAATACGTTTTCAGGCCATGCAGGCTTCTGGTCAATTTAAATGAAGCTTGAATATGTAAATTCGTAATTTAAAAAATGTAGCTGTAAATTACCGATTGATAACATACTATAATGTTAATTACCAGGTAAATTAAAAACAATTTTAGTCAATAGCAAACAGAATACTGCTTTAAATTAACCATAGTATATCGAATACATCTCCTATATCATTTCGAATAGAGGTATAAATTACTAATATCATCTCAAATACTGCTATAAATTACCCATGTCATCTCAAATACTTCTATAAATTACCCATATCATCTCAAATACTTCTATAAATTACCCATATCATCTCAAATACTGCTATAAATTACCCATATCATCTCAAATACTGCTATAAATTACCCATATCATCTCAAATACTGCTATAAATTACCCATATCATCTCAAATACTGCTATAAATTACCCATATCATCTCAAATACTGCTATAAATTACCCATATCATCTCAAATACTGCTATAAATTACCCATATCATCTCAAATACTGCTATAAATTACCCATATCATCTCAAATACTGCTATAAATTACCCATAT
This sequence comes from Phalangium opilio, assembly GCA_019434445.1. Classification (NCBI taxonomy): domain Eukaryota; kingdom Metazoa; phylum Arthropoda; class Arachnida; order Opiliones; family Phalangiidae; genus Phalangium; species Phalangium opilio. The sequence goes on along the minus strand of JAEQBA010003415.1, from coordinate 58,138 downwards.
CATCTCAAATACTGCTATAAATTACCCATATTATCTCAAATACTGCTATAAATTCCTAACATCATCTCAAATACAGCTATAAATTACTCACATCATCTCAAATACAGCTATAAATTACTCACATCATCTCAAATGCAGCTATAAATTACTCATATCATCTCAAATGCAGCTATAAATCACTCATACCATCTCAAATGCAGCTATAAATCACTCATACCATCTCAAATGCAGCTATAAATCACTCATACCATCTCAAATGCAGCTATAAATCACTCATACCATCTCAAATGCAGCTATAAATCACTCATACCATCTCAAATGCAGCTATAAATCACTCATACCATCTCAAATGCAGCTATAAATCACTCATAACATCTCAAATACAGCTATAAATGACTCATACCATCTCAAATACAGCTATAAATGACTCATATCATCTCAAATACAGCAATAAATTACCATATCACATCCAAAACATTTTCCGTAAAACAAGGAAATACCAGCGTAAGCACAATACCCATTCTATAGTAAACTTCTGCTTGATAACGGTTCAATAACATTAAAGACTATTGAAGGACGATATGTCTTACTCCACATGTGACACTGTCCTTCTTTTAGAGGCCAATCAATGTTTGGGAACCCACATCTCCTTAACTAAATATTGTAGACCCCATGCATGTTCTTCGACACTTTCGACTCAGTTTTACCCTAAGAACACGTCCTTCAACTTAAGGCAGACTTATCAGAAACATCCTGCATATGCATCAGTATGTGTTGCATAAAGGTGTACACTTAAGAGATTGTGTTAATAATTTGAACGCGTTTCGTTCTGTTTATAACCGCTGATCAAAAATGCATAAATTGCCTCGAATTGTATCCGAAACTTGACACGAAATATCGTGATAAATTTTTCGCAAGTAATTTCAGTGGGTAAAGAAAGCCATAGTTGTGCCGTCCAAAACTATAAACATTTAATATATTTTATAAAAGGCTTCTCTATAACATGGTGGAAATCAGAACTTATAGGAATTGTAAATTTATACGTAAGGGGGCATCGGGTGCCGCTCCGTTATGTAAAGTGCATGCGTGCAGGGTTATATCGAGGCAAAATCATGCACTAACTAGCCGGACACGAAGCAACGAGAGATATTTCGCTCTGTTTTCGGTGGTAGACAGTGATCTCTTGAGCTCAAAACAACTCTCCCTCCGGCCAGTAACGTCTTATAATCAGATTAGTATCAACATGTAACATATTGTTCGCCCCCCAACCCCCGTCTACAGTTTCTCGACCTGCATGCAGCTTGCTTCGAGAGTTCGCCCCGCTTTAAGTTCAACTTGCAAACGTTTCTACACCGAGCGTTTTGGGTAAAGGGGATTAATAGGAGCGGACACTCCAGACTGCTGGAAACACTAAGTTCTCCAGTCCTTCCCCCTTCCCTTGGTTCGTCCATCCAGTTTTGCTGGTATTAAAGGCGCTTGGCCTACGGCAGGTGTCGCTTTTGGTACTTCAGATTGAAATTAACGGAATTGTTCGGGGCCATTTTGGGATTAGATTGATTCGGACTCGGGGATTAGTATTAAAGCGTTGTCTTGCAAATGAAAGGTTTCTTGAAAAGCTGACGCGTTCTGTCTGCCGCACTACCCAAAACTGATGATTCCTTCCCATATAGACCATTCCAATAATTACAAGTTGCAGAGGGGTACTTGGGAGGCCGCGCTGACGTGAGTTTTCAAGAGCCAATGAGATGCTGGTTGTAATTTAGAGGCGGGGATTAACTCCGGACCTGAACTTATAGAAGCTGGGAATGTGGCGAATTTATACCTTCTCCCTAATAAACTAGATATCACTTCTTGGCACCATTGAAATAGCTGAAGATTGCGCCTCTGTGTTTGCTTCTCTACAGGAATTATTGGAATTGTCTATAACTCGCTTTAGAAAGTCTAGGTAGGCTTAAGGATTTTTCCATCTGATAAAGTTTTCAAGGATTAATTTACATTCGTATTTAACTCGCCTCCAATTTTCTAAGAGGTAAAACTAAGACATTTCGGTTAAACCCGAGTCCGATTTCGTTGAATTACATTTTGAGCTCTGCCATCGTATTTGTCTTGTTAAGAGCTTTCAAATGAGTACAAACACGGCATACATTCAATCATAACTTAAATCCGTCACGTCGTCATCTCAATATTTTCGCTGACTCATTATATTTGACGAGTTATCAATCTGCTTGTTGAAACTAGTTTTGATAGGTGGTTGACCTTAAATACTATGGAGATTCTCTCTAAACATGCGATTTTTAAAAGTTACTAATAATTTCTGATAATACAATTGATTATATTCGTTTACACAGTTTTAATTCAGAAACTAACCTTTTTTTTTTTTATAAATTTCAAATTCATTAAACCATCCTTAATTATGGGTAATTTATAAAGTATTAATGTTATTAATGTTATTAATAGGGCATTCTTAATAGGCTTAAGTTAATGGTTATCGGTTCCATTACCTTCCAACCTTGAGAAGAACTAAACCGAACCATTTCTAACGAACCTTCTTCCGAACATGTACCATAAAGTTTGGTCAAATTCGGAAAACAACAAATTATTGCTTTGCATAAAGAATAAATATATAAACAACTTTTTCAAAATATATAAGATGACTATCCATTTCTTATACCTTGATAATAGTATAAAAACAAGTTGGGAAACCAAAATAAAATACTCTCCGTGTCGAGACGAAGGCTATATCTACCAAATTAAGAGGTAGAAGAAGTCAATATTGCTTTCTGTGAACTCTGAACGCGGTTCGGATTTGCGAACACATTTTCTCCGATTTGCCAACTGCGTTGACAGACACACAGACACCTCCAGTTTAATACCTCTCAGTGACGTCATTGTCACTCGGAGATGTTAAAATACTACACTGTTAAAGGCATCTTATATACAGGGTGGTTCCGATAAAACAACCTTAAATTAAGAGGAATGTTCTTTTGGAAATCGATTTTGAGTCGCCATTTTGCCACAAGGGACACTGTTTTCGAGTTAAGATTGGTCAGAGTATTTTACGGATGACCCCTTAAAATTAATTTAATTAAGAAACTGAAAGACAATCATTTTTAATTTAATTAAGGGGTCATCCCTAAAACAATCAAATCATAACTACTTAGTAATAAATAAACACAAATTAAAAACAACTCCATATAAATAATTTAAGCCAAATTGATTAAATATAATCCATCCATTCATTCATTGACAATAACACTCGAGGATCCATAGACTGAGAAGAAAAGACTTTCTCAAATCTAAATACTAACAAGGATCTTATTTGGCGCGAGAGCCGAGGCGAGCTTCCAGGGTGGTCCAAACCCAAACCGCCTCAAAGCGCTAAACACCTTAAACGTATGTCACAAAAAGGTACACGCTTAATTCAATAAAAAAAGAGAACGCGATATAAAAAGCCATTAAAAACCCGCGGCTACCAGTTTTCCATATAAAAAATATTTTTACCCTGACTAAAAATGGGCGGGACTTAAACGGAGCAGGCTTTACAGGTGGGGGCAAAGGAGGGGGGGAGTCAAAATGGGATGAAATCTCCTTTTTTTTCTTTCTTTTTATTTTGGTACCCCCTTATTAGAGTTTCAATGAAATCAAGCCCTCCAGTCTATAGACCCGTCCTTGACGCATTCCTTGTCTTAAATCTGAACGTAATTAATCCAAAGTTTTAAGCTTTAGTGGTTGTTTTTAAAAACAGGCGTGGAGGAAAAATAAGTTAAAGGTTGCGTATGTTCTTTAAAATACTTCGGTGACTTATTTTATTAAAGAAAGAACATGGAATTTTTGAAAGCAGACCATAAACTCTTATAAAAACCTCTTAAAAACTTAAAAAAAATCTTACAAGCTTTAAAGAATATTTCAAATCTTTAAAAAGCGTAAAATCTTAAAAAAAATCTTACAAGCTTAAAGAATACTTCAAATCATTAAAAAGCGTAAAATCTTAAAAAAAAACCCCTTAAAATATTAAAAAAAAAATTGAAAAGCTTTAAATAAATTTTTAAAATCTTAAAAAAAAAGCGTAAAATCTTAATAAAAAAACTTAAAAAGCTTTAAATAAATTTTTCAAAATCTTAAAAAAGAGTAAAATCTTAATAAAAAAACTTAAAAAGCTTTAAATAAATTTTTCAAAATCTTAAAAAAGAGTAAAATCTTAATAAAAAAACTTAAAAAGCTTTAAATAAATTTTTCAAAATCTTAAAAAAAAAAGCGTTAAATCTTAAAAGATCTTACAATCTTAAAAAACCCATAAAATATTTAAAAAAAATCTTAAAATATTAAGAAAAACCATGAAATTCTTGAAATAAAAACCTTCTTTGAAATAATACCCTTAAAAATCTTCAAAAAACCATAAATATCAAAAAAGTCTTAAAAAACATTGTCTCAAATAAAAATCTTTTAGAAAAACCCAAAACAAAATATCGCAAATCCACAAAAAAATTCTCAAATCGCAAATAATCTAAAAAATAAATTAAAACATAATAAACAAATAAAAATCTGAATATAAATCTAAAGATCTGTAGATTCAAAAACTGTTAAATTAAAATTCATTCCAAATAACATAAAAATAACATAATCTACAAAATACTGCACGTTACCCTGAAAACAAACCACATCGCACCTCACCTCACCTCGTGGGTGCAATAAAAAGGAGTTTAATTCGTTAAGCCGCGCACGACAAACGCAATTAAAAACAAATAATCCATTATAACCTCAGTTTGATTTCCTTTTTCTTAGATGAATATAAAGAATATGAAAAATAAAAAGAATAATCTTAAGAAAGAGTGCTGTAATGGGAAATTCACGGAGTAGCCATTAGCCGCCGCTGCATGAAACGCTATGACTCTCAAATAAATAAAAATTCATTTTTTAATGCAGATTTCGTTTTATTCAAACCCCCCCCCCCCACCACTCCTCCCTCTCTATCATTTTGGTTTTATTTTTTTATTTTTTTTTTTCAAAGTTGCTGAACAAGAGCTTTTGCTAATTATAACTGTAATATAATCGCCACCGACAACGCCAAGAGAATTTACAATTCTTATAATTAGTTTCGGACTTTTTTCGTCAGTATCCTTTCTGCAGCATCAATAAAAGAAGTTGTCCCCTGGGAAGAATCCCATTTAATTTTTACGACCAATAGGAACTTATTAAAAATCGTAAGTTTTTACTTTGTTATTGTAAGGGCTTACAGTGGAGAAAAATGGAAGTTGCAGCATCGGGATTCTTCTGTCTGTTTTCACCAGCCGATGTAAGGATGAAACTTATACAAGGTGTTTCAAATAGGATGTTATGGTAAAGACGGTGGGGTTTTATGGGCGATTTTTTGAGTCGAAAATGTTCTATAACATTTTGACCAATGGGATACATTTTTCAAGTTATGATTTAAATTATAGCATTTTCTTTCAATTTCTTACTCTAATTTAAGGAGTCATCTCTTAATTCTCGTAGTGCAAAATGTCATAGGACTAATTCGACTCAAAATCGCCCCATAACGGTGCTTCGGTCCTACCAACGTTTTGGAGCACCCTGTATACTTTATTAGGCTTAACCGAAAGTGGTATAGCTAACTTCGAAATTAGATTTTCATGAAGGTACTAGGATTCTAATTGGTTAATTCTAAAATAACATCTATTCGTTTAATTAGACTTTATCGCTGTATCTAATTTTTTAGGCGGGATAAATAAAAATTCTTGTATTAAAACAATTTTTAAGAAGGTAATATTTTCTTTGAATAACAGTAATAAGCACAATTTATGAACGGAAGGAAGTGCTTCTAAATTTAACGTGTTTTAAGATGTAAACGAAACATTTAATTAAAATTTTGACGTAACTTAATCTATAATTAATTTTTCTAAAAATTATAAATTTTTCCGAGTTTTCCCTGAATTTTTCTAAAAAATATGTATTTCCCCAAGTTTTTCTGATTTTTACTTAGAATAATAAATTTCCCTGAATTTCTTCTAAATTTTACTAAAAATAATAATTTTCCCTGAATTTCTTCTAAATTTTACTAAAAATAATAATTTTCCCTGAATTTCTTCTAAATTTTACTAAAAATAATAATTTTCCCTGAATTTCTTCTAAATTTTACTAAAAATAATAATTTTCCCTGAATTTCTTCTAAATTTTACTAAAAATAATAATTTTCCCTGAATTTCTTCTAAATTTTACTAAAAATAATAATTTTCCCTGAATTTCTTCTAAATTTTACTAAAAATAATAAATTTCCCTGAGTCTCTTCTGAATTTTACTAAAATTTATAACTTTCCCTGAGTCTCTTCTGAATTTTACTAAAATTTATAACTTTCCCTGAGTCTCTTCTGAATTTTACTAAAATCAGAAGTGAGATGAGACTAGAAGTGAAGGGCTCTAGCATTGGTAGTAGATCCTGGCACTAGTGAACAAATTTGAGGATTTTATGCCGCTTCCCACGCGCCTACACTACTGTGAAAAAAATTGGTCGAGTTCCAAAAACATTTCCTACCCCCTTCCCCTCAACCTAAAGCGGCGGAACACGGACCCGGCTCCTTCAATCTAGTTCAGCCGTCTACCACCGCGAGCCTCTCACGTTTTGGAGGGGAAATTCTGAAACCGCCACCAGAGGGCCAACCGTTGGTGTGTTATCAAGAATATTCACTTTCGCCGAGTGAAGAATTTGGTTAGCTCAGTACTTCTGGTCTCATCTCACTTCTGCTAAAATTTATAACTTTCCCGAAGTTTTTCTGAATTTTACTAAAAATAATAAACTTCCCTGAATTTTTAGTCAACAATTTATTTTCCTGACATTTCCAGGTTCTCTGACTACAAGTTCGTATGAACTCTGAATAACATTTTCCGATCAGTGCACAAACAAACATCCAAATTAATTTCTCCTTTAAAATTTCAAGTGACCTTGATATACCAGAAAAAAAGCAAATCCTTATATTTTACGTCCCCATATACCAGAAGATACAAACCTACAGTGAAACATATTTGTACCGACAAAGGTCTCCCTCTCCCAGTCAGTTTCCCCATCCTCAATAAGGTTTATGAATATCCCCTTAAGCTCTGACCAAAACGATAAAATTTTTCTTAAACTAAGCGTTAATACCCGGTTTCACCTCAATAATAAATCCGCCCCTCGAATATTTTTATTGGCGCAAAGAAAAAAATTTAAAAAAAAAACAAGTTGGGAAAACCAAAATATTACCTCTCCGAGTCGGGGAAAAGACTAGTATACGACTCAATATCGAAATACTAGACCAACATTTTTTCGCTTTGTTTTGTCTAACGAGGCTTAAGTCATTGAATAGTTTTCTCTACATTGTCAAAATATATAATCATCCGCTAATCCTAGGTTTCAAATCATTACTTACAAAGAATATATAAGTTCTATGTTAAATTTTATTCTCTGATGCATACCACTAGCTTTGCCTTATAAAACGTTTAATTCAGAATAAAATCTGTAAGACACGATTTCCATTAGATCATACCTTTACGAAAAGATCTTGTTTCCTTTCTAACGAAAAACTGAACTTTCCTTATCAGTTTTTCAAGGTTATAGAACTGAAAGGTGTTTCTTTTACCATAGGTTTATCTCGGTAATTTTAAAGTTCACTTTCAAATCGTAAATCTTTATTTAATCTCTAGTCTCCCTAATTTAAAAAACATGAAATGTCCTAAACGTATCTCTAATTTTCATTACTACCAATTTATGCAAAACTACTAATTTCTAATTCGAACCAAAAAAAAAAAAAAAAACACTCGTACGTCTAAAACAAGGTTCTGGGAAAACCCACTTATGTTTAGTAAGTCGACAGAATTAATTATAATAAAATATTTATTGACTGTGCTCATCAAGTGTCCAATATAAACTGAATACAAAGTAGCTAGCTCCTTTATGAGGAAACCTCGTTATTCGCTATAGGTGGCGCGCAGTAGTGGATCAGGGTATACTAGTGGCGAGACTTACAATATATGATAATGTTATTAAGAGTATATAGCAAGAGTATATATCAAGTGTATTACAAAAGTATATAACAGGAGTATATATCATCTTTCATTTTTTAAAAAATTAAGTATTACGAAAACCATTTGGATTGAAAATATTAGTTCTTGTTCGGCTTGAACTTGGTTGTTGTGTACTTGCTGTTAATGTGTAAATGGTGCTTGTGTGCTGGGTATGGCAGATACAGAAATTGTCTTGGGAAATGGGGAAGTTCCCGGAGAAATTCGAGTAGCGCTGTTCGGGTGTTGTCCAGCGTCTGAGCAGGCGTCGTGCCAGGACTTAAAGTCCTAATGTTTGATATTGATGTTGTACGTGGCGGTTAGAGTTTACGCGGTGTAATTACAACCACTATTTGCTTTTGCTCTGGTCTTGACGTTTGAAGTATAGTAGGAGATCGGATCTGTGTTGCTGAAATCGGTGAATGAGTTTGAGTTGTTAAGACTGAAGTTTGATTTTGCAAGGGTCGTGGTGTTGGAGTTGTGTTCTGCGTTGCCGAGGTCGGTGAATAAATTTGAGTTGTTGAAATTGAAGTTTGTTTTTGTATGGGTGGTGGTAATCTTCCTAGTCTGACTCTTGAAGTGGTACGGTAAGTATTGGCCGCAGGATCGGGTAGATTGGTTAAAGTTTGCCGCAAATGCTTAACACAATTGTCCTCCACCTGTTGTACTTCTTGTGCCGTGTTGGGTTCAGCGTAGTCGCTTTGAGGTACTGTACTGTGTAGGTGTGTCGGACGTATTTGGTGGGGAGTTCTCCGCAATGTTTTTCCGTCATTTATCTTCAGGATAGACGACAAGGGCTCTTTGCTTTCGTGTAGGTTTCCATTACCGTGGTCCGACATGGTAATATACTGGTCTCCCGGCCTTTAGGGTTTTAGGTTTTGTGCGGTGCGCGTGATTTTGACGTTTAATCATTGGGTTTTTTAATCCAGTAAGGTTTGCGAATATGACAAGTTGAGAAGTGCGTTTGAAGTGTTTGTTTTGTTTATAGTTTACGGTGTTCTGGTACGGCGTCCTTTTAACATCTCGCTGGGCGACGGTAGCTTTCCAATGGGCGTCGAACGATATTCCATAAGAACATACTGTAGGTCACGACCTTCCTGTTGCGCTTTGATTGCCAGGTTTTTTATTGTTTGTATGGTTCGTTCTGTCATACCGTTGCTTTTTAAGAATGATATGCGCTGGATGTTACGTGTTCTACTGCCCATTGTTGGAATAAACCCTTGAAAAAGCTCGAGTTAAAGGGAGGACCATTATCAGACACCAATTTCTGCGGAGCACCATATCGACAGAATTGTGGATTTAGGAACTTTATTATTGCTTTATCATTAGTGCTTCGTAACTCTTGAGCTTCTACGCATTTGGACTAATAGTCAACTAGAATGATCAGATTTGTATTATTGATGTGGAAGAGATCCGCACCAACAGTGTGCGAGGGTAGCTCAGGTACATCGTGAGGCGTAAGCTCATAGCGTGTTCGAACGGTCCGTTTTTTCGGCAAGTTGTACAGTTCTGGACATACTTTGTGATGTCTCTTTTCATTTGTGGCCAGTAGACATACAGCTTGGCTTTAGATAGGCACGCGGTTATTCCTTGATGAACTGAGTGAATTTGGGTCATGACATCACGGCGGAGCACTTCGGGACGTAAAGCGCATCCCCTCGGTAAATTAGGCCTTCTGATACATGAAGTTCTTCTTTTATCGCCCAGAACGGCTTTAACTCGGTGTGTAATTTTTCGTATACCGATGGCCATCCTTCTTTTATGTAGAAAAAATCGTTTGTGCAGCTGGCTCAGATGCGGTAGCGTTGTTGAATTGAGTTTGTTTTCCTTGCAACAGAACCACACTCCCGGCTCATCGGTTTCTAAGTAGGATGAGTCAATTTCTGTCGTGGATTGAGGAGCACGTGACAACGTGACGGGCACTTGTAAATGAGTGCCAGGTTGTTGGTATCTGAGCAGGCGAAGAACTAAGCGCTGGATGCGTGGTGAGAGTCTTAATGATGACAATTAAAGGTTTATGATCGGCCTGTACGATAAAGGGGACTCCAATGACATAATAGTGGAATCTTTCGCACGCGTAGACTATGCCTAGTAGATCGCGTTCTATTGGCGCGTAGTTTAGTTGAGTGCGGGTGAAAGAGGTTGAAGCATACTCAACAGGTTTACCATTTTGTAGTAGTACTGCACCGACGCCTATTAGGCTGCTTTCTACTGATATTGTCCTGATGGCTTGTGAGTTGTAATAGGCCAGTACTGGGGACGAGGAGATGAGGCGTTTTGGTTTTAGGAAGACAGCTTCCCTCTTTGCGTCCCACATGAATGAGACCTCTTTCTTCAGGAGCTCGCGTAGTGGAGCTGTAATTGTTGAGTGTTGGGGCAGGAATTTTGCCAAGTAATTCACCATGCCAAGGAATCTTGGTAATGATTTTTTGTCTGTTGGTGACGGTATTCATTGAATCGCTTGAACTTCTGTGGTGAAATTTCGAGGCCTTTGGAGGACAGGATGTTGCCCAAGTATTCTATCTTGTCTACCGCTAGTTGCTGGAAATAATTCTGACGCTGAGGAGAGACCATAAGGTAGCCGGAGGAATCTGTATCGTCCGTAAGGTGTTGCGATTGTACACAAGTAAGAGCTTGGTTCATCCAGCTCTATGTGCCAGAACGCACTTTGCGAGTCCAGGACGGTGTAGATCAGCGTAGATTTGTTGAGCGGTAGGCATTGGATAGGAGGGTTCCGGGTGTGACCTTCCTTTTGGTTTTTCCACTATTACCATTGGGTGGACCCAATCGGTGAGCTCCGTGACGGGCACTATGATGCCTAACTGTTGCATGCGTTGCAATTCTCGTGGTACTCTTGATTGCACCCACACAATGCAATAATGGTTAGCGTCCTTTTTTCTACGATGGTAAAAAAACGTTTTAAACCCCATCAAAGGTGATAATGTTAAAGATAAAAAACACTTCTTGTTAAATTGTGAACTAAACTTTATTCATCTGTTTTTATTTAAAAATTAGTAATAACTAATATGAATGCGACTAGTATCGCGCTTTGTACAAACGCATCTTCACGTAAATAAACTTGTTCACTATACGTAACACAGAAGTGATTTTTTTGTATTTAACGATAGGCTACCTCTATTTTTTATCAAAAGTGATTCTATTTAACTTACCAATTATATCTGATGAGAGAATAGTAACTCTACCAACTGAACATACCAGTTTCAGCAACCCTTCATAACTAGATATCACAGATACCACTTCCACAGTTTCCAATTTGAGCGACAATTTCGGGCAGTAGGTTTCCAATTTGAACGACCATTTCGGGCAGTAGGTTTCCAATTTGAACGACCATTTCGGGCAGTAGGTTTCCAATTTGAACGACCATTTCGGGCAGTAGGTTTCCAATTTGAACGACCATTTCGGGCAGTAGGTTTCCAATTTGAACGACCATTTCGGGCAGTAGGATTCCAATTTGAACGACCATTTCGGGCAGTAGGATTCCAATTTGAACGACCATTTCGGGCAGTAGGATTCCAATTTGAACGACCATTTCGGGCAGTAGGATTCCAATTTGAACGACCATTTCGGGCAGTAGGTTTCCAATTTGAACGACCATTTCGGGCAGTAGGTTTCCAATTTGAACGACCATTTCGGGCAGTAGGTTTCCAATTTGAACGACCATTTCGGGCAATAGGTTTCCAATTTGAGCGACCCTTGCGGGCAATAGGTTTCCAATTTGAGCGACCCTTGCGGGCAATAGGTTTCCAATTTGAGCGACCCTTGCGGGCAATAGGTTTCCAATTTGAGCGACCCTTGCGGGCAATAGGTTTCCAATTTGAGGGACACTTGCGGGCAATAGGTTTCCAATTTGAGCGACCCTTTCGGGCAATAGGTTTCCAATTTGAGCGACCCTTTCGGGCAATAGGTTTCCAATTTGAGCGACCCTTTCGGGCAATAGGTTTCCAATTTGAGCGACCCTTTCGGGCAATAGGTTTCTAATTTGAGCGACCCTTTCGGGCAATAGGTTTCTAATTTGAGCGACCCTTTCGGGCAATAGGTTTCTAATTTGAGCGACCCTTTCGGGCAATAGGTTTCTAATTTGAGCGACCCTTTCGGGCAATAAGTTTCCAGTTCAAGCAACCCTATCGGGTGAGTTAATATTACAAAGCTCCTAGAGCTAGGATTTCTACCAACCATTAATTACGGCTGATCATACAAAGCTCCGAGAGCTAGGAATTTCACCAACCCTTTAGGGTTATAATACAAAGCTTCTACAGCTAGGGTTTTCAACAACTTAAAAAGGTAAAGCTTCTAACCCATCTGGGTTATAAGTTCATTTTACAAAGCTCCTAGAGCTAGGATTTCCATCAACCATTGATTACGGCTGATTTTTACAAAGCTCCGAGAGCTAGGACTATCACTAACCCTTTCGGGTTATAATACAAAGCTTCGAGAGCTAGGACTATCTCTAACCCTTTCGGGTTATAATACAAAGCTTCGAGAGCTAGGACTATCTCTAACCCTTTCGGGTTATAATACAAAGCTTCGAGAGCTAGGACTATCACTAACCCTTCCGAGTTACTATGCAAAGCTTCTACAGCTAGCACTTCAACTCAATTTGGGCAACCCTTTCTATAGCAGTGGCGTAGCGTGACTTTATCCCACCCGAGGCTAACAAAAGATTTTCTGCCCTCCCTTTTTTCGCAATTATGCTTATTAAGCTCTGTAATAAAGCTGTGATAATGTTTCACTGTTTTCTAAAGGATTAAAATGAAATGTATTTCATTAAATAAACTTTTATTTTGCGTTTTTTTTTTCCAATGCAAAGTCTTTAGTATGGTGATAAAAGTTGATTTATACCTATTGTTCGATTGTCAAGATAAGGAGATTTGTTAATCTCGACTTGGACATTGAAGACTAATACATTTGATCAATTTCAATTCCGAGAATCTTCTCTCAACTCGCATACTTAATGGAGCTTTGATGAATATTATCAGCATTACAATGTTAGGTAACCGCTTTCAAGTTTCGACTAAACAGTACAATCTAATCCCCTAGAATAGAGATCCTTTCACCCCCTCACGCTACGCCACTAAATTATGCATTACTTTCAAAGATACCTCTTTCATCATACAAAGCTCCTATAGAGCTAGGATTTCCATCAACCATTGATTACGGCTGACTTTACAAAGCTTCGAGAGCTAGGACTTTCACTAACCCTTTCGGGTTATAATACAAAGCTTCGAGAGCTAGGACTATCACTAACCCTTTCGGGTTATAATACAAAGCTTCGAGAGCTAGGACTATCACTAACCCTTTCGGGTTATAATACAAAGCTTCGAGAGCTAGGACTTTCACTAACCCTTTCGGGTTAAAATACAAAGCTTCGAGAGCTAGGACTTTTACAGACCCTTTCGGGTTAAATACAAAGCTTCGAGAGCTAGGATTTCCATCAACCATTGATTACGGCTGACTTTACAAAGCTTCGAGAGCTAGGACTTCACTAACCCTTTCGGGTTATAATACAAAGCTTCGAGAGCTAGGACTTTCACAGACCCTTTCGGGTTATAATACAAAGCTTCGAGAGCTAGGACTTTCACAGACCCTTTCGGGTTATAATACAAAGCTTCGAGAGCTAGGACTTTCACAGACCCTTTCGGGTTATAATACAAAGCTTCGAGAGCTAGGACTTTCACAGACCCTTTCGGGTTATAATACAAAGCTTCGAGAGCTAGGACTTTCACAGACCCTTTCGGGTTATAATACAAAGCTTCGAGAGCTAGGACTTTCACAGACCCTTTCGGGTTATAATACAAAGCTTCGAGAGCTAGGACTTTCACAGACCCTTTCGGGTTATAATACAAAGCTTCGAGAGCTAGGACTTTCACAGACCCTTTCGGGTTATAATACAAAGCTTCGAGAGCTAGGACTTTCACAGACCCTTTCGGGTTATAATACAAAGCTTCGAGAGCTAGGACTTTCACAGACCCTTTCGGGTTATAATACAAAGCTTCGAGAGCTAGGACTTTCACAGACCCTTTCGGGTTATAATACAAAGCTTCGAGAGCTAGGACTTTCACAGACCCTTTCGGGTTATAATACAAAGCTTCGAGAGCTAGGGCTTTCACAGACCCTTTCGGGTTATAATACAAAGCTTCGAGAGCTAGGACTTTCACAGACCCTTTCGGGTTATAATACAAAGCTTCGAGAGCTAGGGCTTTCACAGGGTTATAATACAAAGCTTCGAGAGCTAGGGCTTTCACAGGGTTATAATACAAAGCTTCGAGAGCTAGGGCTTTCACAGGGTTATAATACAAAGCTTCGAGAGCTAGGGCTTTCACAGGGTTATAATACAAAGCTTCGAGAGCTAGGGCTTTCACAGGGTTATAATACAAAGCTTCGAGAGCTAGGGCTTTCACAGGGTTATAATACAAAGCTTCGAGAGCTAGGGCTTTCACAGGGTTATAATACAAAGCTTCGAGAGCTAGGGCTTTCACAGGGTTATAATACAAAGCTTCGAGAGCTAGGGCTTTCACAGGGTTATAATACAAAGCTTCGAGAGCTAGGGCTTTCACAGGGTTATAATACAAAGCTTCGAGAGCTAGGGCTTTCACAGGGTTATAATACAAAGCTTCGAGAGCTAGGGCTTTCACAGGGTTATAATACAAAGCTTCGAGAGCTAGGGCTTTCACAGGGTTATAATACAAAGCTTCGAGAGCTAGGGCTTTCACAGGGTTATAATACAAAGCTTCGAGAGCTAGGGCTTTCACAGGGTTATAATACAAAGCTTCGAGAGCTAGGGCTTTCACAGGGTTATAATACAAAGCTTCGAGAGCTAGGGCTTTCACAGGGTTATAATACAAAGCTTCGAGAGCTAGGGCTTTCACAGGGTTATAATACAAAGCTTCGAGAGCTAGGGCTTTCACAGGGTTATAATACAAAGCTTCGAGAGCTAGGGCTTTCACAGGGTTATAATACAAAGCTTCTACAGCTAGGACTTTCACAGGGTTATAATGCAAAGCTTCTACAGCTAGGACTTTCACAGGGTTATAATGCAAAGCTTCTACAGCTAGGACTTTCACAGGGTTATAATACAAAGCTTCTACAGCTAGGAAGTTCACCTACCATAACGGTATACTAATCTTCTACAGCTATTTCTTTTAACGAAACATATTCCTTTATGATACGAATAGTACGATTCTCTGTAAGAGGCCTCGAATTTGTCTTGAAAAAGTTTGTTTCCGAACGCTAAATCTAACTGGCAATGATAGTCAGTTGAAATTTTCTCTTCAAGACCCGGCAGAAGAGACATGTTAAAAGAATCAAAGAACTGTTTCAGGGCCGTTTTACTTTTTAAAAAATTTATATTAAAATCTCCGACAACAACTGTCGGAACAGAGGCATCGTATCTTATATCGAATAAAGGATTAAAATCCTCAAATACTGATCTCAAACTCGCTCCGGGCGATTTGTACAACAAAACAACAGTCACCGGTTCATTTTCAATGGAAACATCCAACCAACAACGTTCCACATGCGAATTTCTGAAAGGTCTATCGGTTCGCAAAACCCTATTATGCAAATCGTTAACTACATTTCGGGTGTATCTTTTAAATAAATGGAAGAACCAAACGCAATTCTACGTGCGGTTCTTGGCAGATATATACCACCCACTTCCCTAAAGGATGGCACACTAAACTCATCGGTATCTTTCTTCCACGTTTCAACAAAGCATAATAACTGGGCATTTTTTATTACAGTGTCTGATAAGATATCTTCCAAATGTGCGTTTAAGGACTGCACATTATGAACATAAATGTACACATTTTCGTTCAAAAACGGTAATACAATACTCTTTGTATCTCGTAATCTTCGAAGTTCCAATTCTACTTGATTGTTTTTAGGCGCATTTGGAACTTGAAATTTACCCTCAATATACAAACCGGAGGCGTTTCTCGCCCTACTGCAAGCAACATATAAATGAGTTCTCTCTAATTTCTTTCTGGGATTACAATGCACTACTACAGAGGAGTATGTATCGCCTTGACTCTTGTGTATCGTAATAGCCTCAGAAATGACCAAAGGAAACTGTCTCCTAGAGACTGAAACATTATTTTGCCTCCATTTTCTACTAAATGCCTTAATAACCTTCTCGACAGGAGTCCAATTCCTGTTATAGTTATTCTGCTCGTACAATCCAAGACACTTTTGCCTCAAACTTCCCAACATTACCATCAGCAAACTCAATCCAACCCTGAACGGAATTTGTTCCCCGAGCCTATTAGTGCCGTACTCTATCTTCCTTAACCAACCTGTCGCACCATTCGTAAGTCCATCAGACGTATCGACATTGTTAGTCATCATATATCTCGCACCACAGGCGAGTGTTAGTTCTTTAGGAGACCATACGTATCAGACGTTGCTAACGTTTGAATTTGGGAAAGAATATTTCTTTTAACTTCGCTACTAAGATCACCATTCACAACATCTACTGAATTGAATTGCACTTTTCCGTACTCATTTTTAAAAGAGTCTCTTGGTTAAATTGGTTGACTTCAACATTAGTAGGGAAAAGATGTATCGCATCTTTTGGCGGTACACGCTCTCTGTTTACTTCCAAACTTACGAATAAGTCAATATCATCCTGATTCATAGTTCCCACAGACATTCTATTCAATTCAAAGCTTCCGCAAACCTCTTATCATCTTTTTGCCTCATAATTTCTTCAAGCTCACTAAATTGGAATTCCTCCCATATTGGGTTACCAATTAAAGACGCATATGGATTGTCACTATCACTTTGACTTTGAAAAGCGAAATGATCCCGGACGGGTCTAAGTTGGTTAAAATCTCCAACTAAAAGTACAGAGACACCCACCAAAATAATCTGGGCAACCCATTATCTCTTGCATTCTCGAGTTAACTCGGTTAAAACCTTCGCACCAACCATTGATATTTCGTCAATAATTAACAACTTCACTTGACCATACATCAATCTACAATTGTGAAGAGTTTCACTTTCTAATCTGGAAATGTTTCCGGCAAATTGACTAACGGGTAGACAAAAGGTACTATGCAAAGTCGCCCCACCTATATTAAAGGCAGCCTTGCCCGTAGGTGCGCATCGCAGAACTTTAACCTCCGAGGGATTAGACCCTGGTTGCTTATTGTAAAATCTAGTAACAGATTCAAATACGGCACTTATCAAAACGCTTTTTCCAACACCAGCGCCTCCTGTAACAAATAGCCGTAAAGGCGTTTCTTTGCACTTTATATGGTGCAGAACTTCATAAAATATTTCTTTTTGTTTCAATTCAGCTTTCTAACAAGGGCATTGTATTCTGAATCATTAACTAACGTGACTGATGGAGCAACAGTTTTTTCCTGCATTACCATCAAGAATATCTCTGTTAATATTTCCTATTGCCTCTTCCACTGTATTAATTAGAAATTCAGAATCTTCAAACATTAAAGACCTATCTATTTCATTTTGATGTTCCAATTCACGTTGGATATTAGTAAGATCAGCTTCAAAAGCTTCAC